>PVKN010000354.1:0-24087 GCA_004027915.1 Capromys pilorides | reverse complement strand
TGCAGCAGCACGCAGGGATAGAGGGAGAGGACGGAGGGCTGGGAGGCCCAGAGCTGAGGTTACTGGTACCCGAGCGCCGAGGCTGACGCTAGTCTCTGTCCGTACAGCGCATATGGCGAGTAGTAGGGTCCAGCTGTGGGAAGGGACGGCACAGCCAGGCCCCCCGCTGTGGATAAATGGCTCTTGCCATAGGGGTGGTACCGGCTTAGCCCCAAAGTGTGTGGACTCCGCAAGGACAGCGACCCAGGGCTGCCGGGGGCGGCGGGCGGGGGGAGGTGCAGATGGCAGGCTGCGGCGCTGCCCAGGCCCGAGGCCCCGGGGTAGGCGGCCAGAAGTTTCTCGGCGCCAGGCAGGGCTGTGTGAGTCCGCAGGTGGCTGAGCAGCTCCTCCGAGGTGGCGAAGCGCTTGTCACACGGCCCACTGGCGGCCACCCAGTTGCAGCTGTGCGGCAGCGGTTCATTCTGCAGCATGAAGCCGTAGGTGTAGAGCGGGTGGCCCGGGAGCGCAGCCTGGGCGGCGCTGGAGGACAGCGCGGCAGGCTGCAGCGGGTGCCCGGGGTACACCAGCGGGTAGCCCCCGGCCTTCAGGCTGGGCCCGGTCGGGTCGTGTGAGCTGCAAGTGGTGCAGCTGGAGCCTCCAAGGTGCGAGGCGCTGTGATAACCTCCCAGGCAGTAGGGGTCGCGGCATAATCCCTGCAGGAAGGAGGGCGGGGAGGCCCCAGTCAGCGGGCTGGAGCTGGGGGGCTTGCCAGGGGGCAGACCCAGGCCCCCAGACAGCTGGCCTCCCACGAGGCCGGACTTGCTGGGGTCCAAGCCAGGCACGAACTGAGACGGGTAACCAGTGTAGGCGCCCACGATGGAGCCGTGGTAGCCGATGCTGGAGGGCGGCAACGGGAACACGGAGTGGCCAGGCTTGTAGGGAGACACTGGCGCCACGTGGCCGGCCGCCACCAGCGCTGAGGGCGGCTCGGACTTTCGGCCGGAAGCCCCAGCCTCGGCACCACCGTGTGCACCGGGCTCCGCGCCGCTCCCGCGGCTCACAGATGCCGGCTCCGGGCTGGGCTTCGGCTCTGGGTCTTTCTTGTCCGGCTCTGCGCCGCCCGAGCTGCTGTTCTTGCAGTCAGGGTGGTGAGGGGAACCGCCGCGGGAGCCGCCCGGCGAGGATGAGGACGATGAGGCGGACGCGGGCGCTCCATTCGGGGGAAAGGGCTGGCAGGCGGCACTGGGGACCCTGAAGCCTGCCTTGTCTCCCGGGGACGAGGACGAGGAGGAGGTGGAGGACACCGAGGAGGAGCCGTTGTCTTTGCGGGCGTCGCCACCCGCAGCACCTTTGGAATACGGCTTGAAGCTGGACTTGTCCTCCGCTGGGGAGTCCCCCAGCTGTTTGAGGGCCGCAGATGCCGAGGTGGCGCCCGGGGCGGCGCGGCCGGGGTCTTTCTCCGCTCCCAGCCCGTTGGCCGCCGCCGCCGCCGCCACTGAGTTGAGCTTGGACGAGGGCGGCGGGTCGGGCTTGCCGATCTGTGAGCAGGTCTGGGCCAGCAGCGCCAACGGGCTCTTCTTGGCGTCCAGCTGTAGGGGACAGCGGCAGGGGAGGGAGAGGGTGTGAGACCGAGAGACCACCGAGCACGGAGGGCCTCGGGGAGCGCGGCTGGGAGGAACTAAGAGCGCACAGCAGGCCGGTGCGAGAGCGCCGGGACCCGGCCAGGGAAGGGGTGCCGCGAGGGGCTCCCTCGGGGCCTCCGCAGGGAAAGGTGTTTTTTCTGGGGTCGGGTGTGCGGCGCCCCTTCCCTCTATTCTCCCCGCCCCCTAGGCCCAGGGCAAAACTTCTGCCTCGAGTTTGCGGGAACTTCGCTTGGGACGGGATTGAGACGACCGCGCCGCGAGGCGGGGGCGGGCCGGGGCTCCCGGTGAAGGCCCGGCTGCTCTTAGTGCTGGGAGCCCCTCCCGCTGTCCCTTCCTTCTCCCCATTGGGGACAGAACCCAGAGAAGTGAGAGGTAGAAAAACCCGGGGTTGGGAGTGTTTGGGCGCAGGACAGAGCGCCCTAACCGGATGGCAAAGGGGCGGCGCGGGACCCAGTTTTAGTGTCTGTGCTGCCGGAGCGAGTAAAGCGGCGTGGGACTCGGGCGGCTGGAGGTGGGGTGGCCCAAGGGAGATCGCCTCTGACTAGAGAATGGGGTGTCAGAGGAAAAGCCAGGGACCTACTGGGGACTCCGCGAGCAAATCCAACCCGAGAGCGAACACCTAGCTCGGGAGGGCGAGCTTAGAAGACCTTTCCAGGGGAAGCCCGGGGAAGTCCCGGCGGGCTCGGACCCCCGCCGAGCTCCGCCCCTCCGCAGTCAGCCCGCCGGCACGGCTAG
This sequence comes from Capromys pilorides, assembly GCA_004027915.1. NCBI lineage: Eukaryota > Metazoa > Chordata > Mammalia > Rodentia > Capromyidae > Capromys > Capromys pilorides. The sequence continues at coordinate 21,730 of PVKN010000354.1, read as the reverse complement.
GTTGGGGCGTCGCGCCGCGCCCAGGGCGCGAGGCTGAGCCGCGGTAAGGAGTCCCTAGTGGACCCGCGCAGGCGGGAGCGCCCGGGAGACTGACCTCAATGGGGCTGACGGGAGTGGAGGACAGCGGCTGCAGGTACTCCGGGTGCAGGAGGTGGCCGGTGTGAGCGCTCAGCATCTTCAGGACCCTAATGGGGAGCCGGTTCGCCTGGCGCAGGGGGTCCGCCGGGGGCAAGAGGGACACCGCCGCCGGCACCGCCGGCCTCTTCCCGCCGCCGCTGCTCTCGGGTGTCCTTGGGTTAGATCCAGCGGGCGAATCGCTCATTTGGAGGAGGCAGCGCCGCGGGGGGGGCGGGGAGGGAGCGGGAGCACCGGGGAGCGAGCTCCCGGGGCGGGTGGGCTCGCTCCGCAGCGTCGAGCGCCGGGCGGCGGTAGTTCTTTGCCTCGTCCCCTCCTCCAACAGCGCCGCTGCCGCCGCCAGCCCCCGCGAGCCACACAAAAAACCTTCGCCTTCCGCAAGCCGCACGTCAAATAGCCGCGATCGGCAGCCACACTTCAAAGGGATCGCCGCGCCCGCCCAATCGCAGCTCGCGCCGGGACCCGGGGCGGGGAGAGCGACGGGCGGAGGCCGGCGCCGCCGGTGGGCGGGGAGAGTCTTAAAGGGGCCTCGCTGGCGTGCGGCCGCGCCCCGCACCTCGGGCGCTCGCCGCGCTCCTCCTCGCCGCCCCCTCCGTAGGGCTGCCCTCGCAACCCGGTCCCACGAGGACCAGGACTTCTTCGGGACCCCGGGCTCGGCGCCTCCCCTCCACCAGCTTTCCGGTCGCGGCGTCCTGTCCGCCTTCCCACCGCTGGGGGCTGGTGGTGCTGGCGGGGCTGTCAACCTGCTAGTGCGGCGCGGGGCGGGGCGGGAGCGGCGGCGCCTGCGGGGGAGGGCGGTAGCCGGAGGCCGCCTGGGGGCGGGCCTCGTCTCGCGGTCACCAGTCCTTCCGCTGCGGCGCGGGCCACTCTGCTTCCCCGTGGGCCTCTCCAGGCGTGTTCCCTGGAGCGCGTCCTCGCTTTGGAGACACTCACTGTTCCCGGGGCGCGGCGTAAGTCGCTCCGGGCACTTTGAGCCCGATCCGAAGACTGCGAGTTCGAGTACTGCTTTTCGGGGTGAGGGAGCCGTGAAGAATCACAGGCTCCCCTCCTGGACTTGGCCAGAGTCCTGTGCAGCCCACGCTCAGTGTAGGCTTGGCGCTGGGGTGCGCTTCAGGTACCACATAGTGCTCTGCTGAAGGGCAACTCTATGCCATGCCTCGGATGCTCTTTGGGAGGCCCTGGGTCACAGGAGAGGCTGGTATCCCGCAGGCAGATGATAGGGAGTCTTAAGTACGCTTGACCACGCAGACTCAGAAGATAGGCGCTGGCGTCCTTCTCCCAAATACTAATTTTTCCCAGGGAAACTTCTAGATTAAAATAATGCCCTTCCAGTGTCTGAACCTGTGGTATAAAGTGTACTTTGCTAGCTTTCCCTTTGGCGGAGATCTTACCTGGCCCACTTCCTGACGCTAAATTTCCCCATCCACCGCTCCACAGAAAGTCTGGCTGGTGTTTTGTGCACCAGCTTCTAAAGTGACCATTTTCCCATACTGTCCTCAACCAGTGGAGGCGCACTAGGGTCAGTCTCCTTTGGAGGGCCACTTTCCTGAGTGCATCTGTCACTCAGATGGTCAGGCCTGGCTCTTGAGGCCTATTGCTGATGTGCTCCCAGCAACTTGAGACAACAGAAGCCAAAAGCTGGTAGGGGATTTCGAGGGTGTTCTTCAAAAAGAAATAACCACTTTGGTGATAACGGCTATGCCCTCTGCCAGTGCCCAGTAGAGAAGACAGCAGGCAGCACTGCCAGGCTGTAACTAAACTGAACTATGCATACTTTCTAGTTCTGTACTATTTTGTAACAGTTTCTGTAGCTCTCTCAGAAATTGTAGGCTTTTCTTCCCTCAGTTTCAGTCAAGGTAAATCAGGTTCAGACAAATGGCCAGGGGCTCCTTGTGTCCTCTGCCTTTGACACTGCTTCTGCTGACCTCTGCACTTTGACCTTCTGTCACAGTCCACATCACCTTTGAAAGTTCACTGAGGGGATGCTTCAGCCTTTGGGCCCCTGCCCTGTAGAGAGACCCGCAGAAGAAGGTCTGTGCAGAGGGGCTGGTCTTTGTAGCCACCCCAGAGGAGGAAGAGCTGGGAGAGGAGAAGTTAGGAGACAGTAAAAGATGAAAGACTCCGTGGTTATTGTAACCAGCCTGGCTGTGAGAGTGGGCCAAGAAATCCTTCCAGGACCCAAGCAGATGTGTGTTAGAAATGATTAATGGAAGTAAGTTGGGAGGGGAAAGGGAGGTGGAGGGTGAGTAAAGGCATTTAGGAATGTGGAAGGAAAAGGGGTCAGGAGGTAGCAGCAGAAGGGAGCAGAAAGAAGCACTCTATTTACTTTCTGTTTGGAAAGGAAAAGAGAGGGGGAAAAATAATGAATGGAAGGAAGGGAGAAGAGGAGGTGAGAACAGGATGTCCAGGTGGGGAATTTGCCTAAGGATTCTTTGTCACTCCTGGGGCTCCCAGCAGTAATTGGTGATAGGGTTGGTGGTGCCAGACAGCAGTGCCACAGAGGCCAGGCCTGCCTCCTTCTGGTGTTTAGTGGGTTCCAATGGCCCAGGGTTGGTTCATACTTTAGGGTGTAGCTGAGGGCAGCAGGGTCTCTGGCTGAATCCATCCAGTTGCCTTAGGAGAAAAAGTCAGACCAGAAATCTAGTTAAAACACTACGGGTGATTATTGCTATCAATATTTGACATTCACCTAGCTAACCTACCCAGAGCCTGGAGTGGGACCCTAGTGGTCTGAAAGGAAGTACAGTTTTCACAGGAATGGCTTTTCACCTGGGAGTGAATGTGATCTGGTGTTGTACTGGCTGGACCATGAGTAGTGTGGAACCCCTGAACACAGAGCCTCATGCTAGGGTGTGTTTTGAAAAGTCCCTATGTGATTGGAGTGCACTGGGCATTATGGGACAGGTCCTTTCTTTGCCAAAAAGTGATGTATGACTTAGGGGCTTTGCTGTAGGAAAATGCTTCTTGGATTGCCCTGGAAATGAGTATCTACGTTAAAATAGGGCTGGGCTAGGTCTGCTTGAGGTGCTAGTGTGGCATCCCGAGGAAGAATAACAAGTCTACATGTCTGGTTTTGGTAAATGCCCCAGCTGCTGCTAAAAAGTACTAGAAAGTAGCTCATTTCGAGTCTGAGGCCAGGGATAAGCAGACTGGTACTTAGTGCCAACTCTGGGAGCCAGCCTATGAGCCATGTTGCTGTGGTGTCCTGGGGCAAAAGAACCTTGCTAGGCTTCTGTGTTCTTCAGGCATCAACTGCAAGCAAGGCCACCTCTGTGTCAGGAGGACAACTGACAGTTCATGCTATGTTGAGTATGTGATACAACTGCTGTGCTTCCTCCTCAAAGTGTTTACATCTGTGGGACGTTGGCTCATGGGGACAAACACATTTGCCCGGAGCCTTGCTAATCTCAGTCCTGGAAATTGGTAGTCTGTTAAGTGGACTGAGAGCGATTCCTCCCCCAGCCGCCAGTTCTTTTTTGAGTGCCCCCACCCCCAAGCCATCAAGAAAAGCCTTTAGGAAATTGTGAATTTGTAGATTTTCCCCTTACCCTACTTCAGTTTCTATAAATTCCCCACGGAAAAACTGCCCGAGTCAGGCTGAGCACGAGAGGTGGTAGATTTGCTGCGTGGGGTTAATGTGTAGTTTTCACTCCTGGCTGAGGCAGAATTGCCTGAATGATGACCTCTCTGCACAACACTCCAACCCTAATTGCAACAACATGAAATAGTATCTCACTGGGTAACGATTTACGTATTTATTTTTTTACAAGCCTTAAGAACTCTGAAAAGTCTGTCTCCTAGAGAACTTGGTTTTCCTCCCTGACACTCAGTGTCTTCCAGCAGCTGGCAGTTCCCGCCTTGGCCAGGAGCCCTGCGGTAGCACACCATGCTCAGTCAAGGAGCCTCTCTGTATTCCCAAAGTTCTGCTTACACACTGATCTTACGCTGCTCAGAGCATCTGCAGGCATTTGTTCACTTATCTCCTCTCCCGCTGGTCTGTAGATGCTTCTGTGTTTTCCTCATCCTCTTGATTCATGCAGAGTGTTTAACCATCCTCACCTGGAGTAGCAGTCATAGATGGAAATAATTTGTGCGTACTATCTAATTCCAGGGCCACACGAACTCCAAGAGGCAGGTCTTGCTGCCCTGTTTCTCAGAGGAAGAAAGGGAAGCACCAAGAGGTTAAACTACAGGTCCATGATCCAAGCTGGTGCAGGTAGAGTAGGGCAGGCCAATGCAGTAAACACTCAGGAATGTTTGTTTATGAATGGATATGAATTTACCCAAGTAGAACTGTTTATTTATATCTCACCTTGCCTTGTACCCCCAAAATTCAAGGTGAATGATTGTGTTTTCACAAGGTTGACTGTATAACTATGTGGAAGTATCTTTTTTCCAAATGCATTTTTTTTTGACCTGCATTTCAGAATAATTTTTGGAGTTCTTATCCCTGTTTGAAGAACCAGGTGATGAGAGTCTAAGGGAGAGTTGAAAGTCACACAGCAAACAGTGGCAGAATGGACTGTGGAGCTAAGTCCTCTTAACTCCTTCCTCGGCTGTTGGCTGGTTAATTTCTAACACTACCACTTGCCTGTGGCTCCTGATAAAAGGTGGAAAGAGCTCCTTTTCCTTCCTCAGGAATTTCCTTTAGAGAGGTGGTGGGAAGAGGGACAAAAGGAAGTGTAGCCGAGCTTATCTTCAAACCTGTCCTTTTGATTTGGGTCCCTGAGCAGCTGCTTTGGAGAACTGATTTCATTTATGTTTTATCAGCCCCTGGGGAGACAGGCAGGTCTGGGCAGGGTAGGGGGTATAGGTGTGTTTTGAAGTTCTCCCTCCTTTGCTGGCCTGACCCTGAGACATCAGCCCCCTTCGTAGGCATTCACCCTTGGCTCCCCTGTCTCTTCCGGCCTGTCAGGTTTGGCTTTAAACTGCATATAGTGCTGGGAGGTCTCTCACCTTGTTATCAGCTGACACCTCAGCCCTTGAATGTCCCACCCAGGACAATAACACCTCTGAACACTTGCTTCAAACCAGGCATGTTCTGAGCATCCTGTGGTAACTGATTTACTTCTCACGGCAAAGAAGCTGGGGTGGGGGTTGCTTCTGTCACACCTGTTTTATAAGAAAGCTACTCAGGCACAGAGAGGGTAAGCATCTGGCCAGGTTACACAGCCAGAAAGCTGAAGAGGTGATTGAAGTCCAGGTGATGGCTCCTCCACTACTCAGCAGACTCACAGGAGAAGGAATCTGTCTAAGTGGGCAGAAGGCAGCAGGAGACACTGGAGACAGATTGCTTTCATCATTTTCTAGCAGGCCAGTCATCTCCAGCAGGATTTTCCTTTTGTCCTTATGAAATGAGAACTGTGGGAGGGAGGAAACTGAGGTAGAGAAAGAAGCAGACATAATTGGATTAATTCAGTCAATCATCCATTCAGTTGCTACTCGGTAGGTGCGGGCCTGAGGTGATCCATGGTGGGGAAAGATAACAAGCCAGGGAGTCAAGACTCCTGCTTCTGTTATGCACATCCAGCACCTCCCAAAAGCAGGACAGCCCTTTCCGTTGGCATCTGAATGCTCTTGCAGATGAAAAACAACAAAATTTAGGAGGCCTGCTTGAATTGTGCTCGGTATCCGGTGATGACTGGATGAGTGTTCTCTTGTGCATTTGCTCAAAGTTCCATTCAGATTTGCACTCACTTTTACTGACCTCTTCTGCATATACATACTTTCCTCACCTTAGACAGAGATGAGTGCACGGCCCCCAAGTGGGAGGCAGGGACCTTGTGTACCTGGTAGCACTGTGCCCCTCATCATCCTGGTCCTTGTTCCTAGCTACCAGCAGCTGGAACCAGGGCCTGCCCAGGGAGCTTTGGGCAGATGGCAGACTGTGCTATCTCAGTTGCACAGGACCAGCATCATGCCTGCTTCTCACTGGTCTGCGAGCGTCAAGCATGAAGGCGATGTTCCCGTGAGCCCTCCTTCCAGCGCATCACCCTTGGCATGTGCTGAAGTGCGCACTAGGGGCCAGGCTCCCGAGTGGCTGTGATCTACTGCACCTTCACATTTCTCCAGACCACTGCGCTTCAAAGAGTGTGTGCTTGGGGGTGCTGCCCAGGTGTGGTGATTATTGCAAGTTGCACTGCATAAGAACAAATTCCACAATGTCAGAAAAATTCAAGAAATGTGTATTTCAGTGGCCATCTGGTAGTCCCTGTGCAGAGGACGCCCTTGGATCAGGGTCTTGGATCAATGTCCAGCAGTAGAGGGGCCACTCACAGAGGGGATTTACAGAGTGCATCTCTCTAAAAGTTATTTATTTATTTGGTACAGGGTCTCACTACACAGTTCAGACTCATAGTGATCCTTCTGTCTCAGCCTCCCCAGTTCTGGGATTATAGGTGTGCACCACCACGCCTGTTTTTGGGACTAGCATGCCAGGCAATACTGGGGGATCGAACATGGGTTCTTGTGCTTGCTAGGCAGGCACTTGGACCATTGAGCTATCTCCTTAGCCCTAGAATTACTTTTTTTTTTTTAATCATTCTCAATCTTTTTTTTTTTTAATTTAATTTTATTTTCTTAAACCTCATTTATTTGTTTGTGTTATGGCCGGCTCAGCCTGCCCTGGGGGTGGGGCTGGCACAGCATGTGGTGCCTGGGATCGAGCCTCGGTCCCTGCGGTGGCCTAAACTTTGCAACTCAGGCGCTTTAGACCGCTGAGCCATCTCACCAGCCCTAGAATTACTTTTTAATTGCTTGGAAAATGCATTCCAATGCACCAAATCCCAAAGCTATGAGAGTGGACAGTGAACACTTCAACTGTTGTCCTGGGCCTCTGTTCAGGTCCCCTCTCCAGGGCACCAATGTGACAGTCTATTGTCCTTTCTCCCAGAGTCATTGCATTTACATATTGTGTAAGGTATGCATGTATTCTCTCCTCCAGTTATGAACAAACTAGACATACCCTACAAGTTTTTCTGCGCTTGCTTTTTTTTTTTTTTTTTTTTAAAGTTAATGTGTTTTAGAGATTGCATAGCGGGTTCTTTGTCTTATCCACCCCCCAGTTTTGCAGCATTGTTATATGATGTGCCTCAGTTTATTTAATGAATCTCTGTGGGTGGAGATTTTCATGGTTCCTAAACTTTTGCTTCGTAATGAATAACTATAACATATTTATGTGTTATTCATTCTCCATTTTTTCCCTCAAATTCCGAAGAGTAGAATTTCTGGGTCAAAAGCTATATGCAGAAGGGCAGGAGGATCGTTTAAACTCAGAGGTTGGGGGTAGGGAAACCATACGCATTCAGAATGACACCGCCCCCCTTTAAGGAAGTTGGAGTGGGTTTGAAGCCCAGCTGGGGACTCAGATAGGCATACATGGAATGAATATGCTCTTGTCATATTCATTTGGAAAACTGTGACAGCTCCTATAGGAAGGGGTCTGGAGCTGGACGTGGTCACAAGCACCTGTGTTCTGGCTACTTGGGAGGTGGAAGGAGGAGAGTCACAAGCTCAAGGCCAGCCTGCACCATATAGTGAGATCTTGTCTAAAAAATGTAAAGAGAGAGCTCTGCATCCGTCTTTGAACTTCGTAACACACACACACACACACACACACACACCACCACCAACAGCAACAACTCTTCCCCTTCCTCTTTTCCTACCTTCTCCTTCATGTAGTAGAGAAAAAAGAGAAGCATAATCAAGACTGACCTAAAAATATGACAAATATTTTAACATAGAGGATTCCTAGCAGTGAACCCTAATGAACGCTCTGCATTATGTACAGCTTTCCTGTGTGTGCTCCAGGAAAGGCCAGACAGTGTGGAAGGGACCTTACTGGCATCTGTAGCAGTGCAGGACTGCAGGTCCCTGAATGAGAACTGTGGGGCACTGGATGGCATTGAGTCACGAGATACATGCTGTTGGTAGCGTACCCACCACGGCACAGGAAGAAACTTTACTGTGTTCTTATTTTTATGTCTTTATTTTTAAATAGGTACAACCCATACAATTCAAAGTTACAAAAGGGCACTTCTCTATGACTTTGCAGCCCCGATTGGAATGGTTAGAGGGTTTTGCTTTAACTGCCACTTGCCAAGTGGAAAGCAGACCATCCTGTTCTGTAGGCATGTTGGTTTGTGAGGTTCATGCTGCAGAGACACACTGCAGATGCCCAACTTGTGCTGCCTTATCTTGAGCCCTGAGAATGGGCCTCCTTGGGCCACTGAAATAACAGCATAAGTAATAATAGCTAAGTGGAAGCAGCTTATATGTTTAGCAAATGAATAAGAAAATGTAGTATACATGCATAATGGAGTACTACTTAGACATAAAGAAGGATAAATTTGAGTCATTTGTTAGAAAATGCATGCACTTTGAGACCATAATACTAAGTGAAATAAATCAGACATACAAGTGTAAATATTGTGTAGTTTCTTTTATATAATAGACACAAAGTATAAAGAATTTAGTAATCCAAATAAATGATTGTATAGAAAGATAGATCTCCTACAGATGGAGGGAGACCAAGTGGTCTCTTCTGTTGTTGCTGGGACAAATACCTGGCACACAAGCTTAGGGAAGGAAAGCTTACAGTTATTGGAGGTTGCATAGTTTAAGCAGCCTGAATTGCATAGCAAGACCTTGAAACACTGTGCTGCAGTGTCCAGAATGATCCGCTGCATACTTCCAAGAGAGGCTATGAGGCCTGGTGGGGGGGAAGGTGCATGCTGTCAGTTTAAATGTTGGAGCCTCTCTGGCCCCGCCCCTCAAGCCCCTGCCTGGTCCTCTGGCCTGGCCTCTTGACCTGCCCAATATTTACGTGAGGCTTTTTGGCGGAGCAACTATACAAAAACCATGACATCAAGGGATAGAGGGATGGTGGAGGGAAGGGAGAACAAGAAGAATAAAAAAGAATTGAGATGTGCTCTATTCATGTACTAACCCCTATGATGAATGTTATTAGTGTATATAGCAAACAGACACTATAAAGATAAAAAAGCTCATTCACTGTTAGTGACTCTGACCCTGTGCTCTTGGGGAGAAGTGGGAGTGGTCAGAGTTTTGGAGCCTTGTCATGTCAGCATAAATTTAAATACCAGGATGTCAGAAGTGAGATTTGAGCAAAGAATTCTAGTTCCTACTGATGGCATCTCTCTCACTCACCTGTCTAATGTGATGATAGACTTTCTTCAAGAATGCTGAAGCGCCTCTTCTTCATCTTCCATGGCTTGACATGGGCAAGTTCTCTACATCTGCTTTCTCTCAGGCTTTGTTTTACTCATTAATTTCTTTAAGCCAATGTGTAAATGATGGAAAATAAAAGAATACCAAATCCCTAAAGAGCTATATTGGACTATTTTCTGTTACTATATTAAAATACCAAAGTCTGGATTACTTATAAAGAAAAGAGATTTTTTTAGCCTCTAGTTTCAGATGCTGAATATTCAAATAGCTCTGGGCTATTTACAAAGGCCTCCTGCCTATGTCACATCACAGAGAATGGCACAATGGCAGGGATGTGTGGAAGAGAAACAGATTTTATCATGATATAGGAAACCAGACAGAATGTTCCCCCTCACCTATAAGTACTTTCTGAAAGCCACATGCCTATTGACCTGCTGACCCTCCATTAAATCCCACTTCTGAAATGTCCCATCACCTGAACATTATAATAGTGAGGACCGTGTCCCCCCACGTGAACCTCTGGGGCATATGCACTTCACCACATCTAAATCAAAACAACAGCTCATGCCAGAAGAGCCACCAAGTAAAACACGTGAGCAGAATGTGTCTTTTTCTTTTTTCTTTTTTTAAAATAAAACATCTCTTATTCATTTATTTATTTATTTATTTATTTATTTATTTATTTATCTGGTACAGGATCTTGCTATGTAGCTCAGACTCACAGTGATCCTCCTATCTCAGCAACCCCCTCCCGAGCACTGGGATTACAATAGTGCACCACCACACCCAGTTTCAGTGGTCCGCACAGTGTGTCCAGCATGGCCTGGGATACCAGGGATTGAACTCAGGTTCTTGCACTTGCCAGACAGGCACTTAGACTGTGGAGCTATCTCTCCAGCCTTTTTTATTTTCTTTATCCCCATTCCACATCAGGACTGAATACACTTTTCCCAGTCTTTGTCCTGTCTTTGAGCTGGCTGAATTTTTCACCACTGCAGTCAAAATGCATAATGATGACTTTATTTATGACAGGAGACATGTTTTAAAACAGTTGTTTTAAAACAACTGACAGAGTTGCAAGATGGGAAACGACAAGAAAGTGCTATTTTTTTTTTTTTTTTTTGAGGGGCGGGGGGATGGGATGCTGGCAAAGGAGAGCAATTTTTTTCCTTATTAAATGTGGAATTCATCCTTTACTCCTTGAGCAAATGAAATCATGCAGGGGGAAAGGTGGGGCAGGGGCCTTGCATAGAGACGGCACTCAGAGACCTGGGTAACTAGACTTTAGTTCCTTTGCACTGCTTCTCTGTGAGTGCTGAGTGAGGGTGTAGGGTGGGCAGGGAAGTGGTAGGCCTAGCCCCACCTCTTGGCTTGGTGGGATCTGAGGCCCCAGAGCTTTACTTTGACCTGATGCTTCCCAGATAGGCCAAGAATGCAAGACAGACACCCTGGGAACCACAAGGGAACAGCAAACAGATGACTCCTTGAAGATCCATGAGCTTAGGGAAGAAAAATACAGTTCTCAGCCTTGAGCCATGTCCTCATTGTGGAGACTGTCATCTTCTTACAGCTGTTATTCTCCAAAAGTACAGGGTTAAGGATTACAGAAGATAAGTCCTTAGCAGAGTTTACTCTGATCCTGCAAAGGAGGAGAAATGGAGCAAAATATCAAGTACAAATGAGAGTAGGGAAAAAAGATACTTAGACTGGAAAGGCACATCAGTCTTCAGCATGATGATAAATGAACAAAGTCTTTGGCTTTGGTGTGTAATCCCAGCTTTATGGAGGTGTGAGGCAGGAGGATCACAAGTTCAAAGCCAGGTTGGTCAATTCAGTGACTTACTGAGATCCTATCTCAAAATAAAAAATGAAAAGGGTTGGAGATGTAGCTCAGTATGAATGCCCTGGGTTCAGTAGCTCATGCCATAAAATCAGTCAACTAAAGAAAGAAGGAAAGAAAGGAAAGAAAGGGAAAGGAAAGAAAAGCCTTTGGAAGGAGTCACAGGAAGAGCTGGAGGATTCCTCATGCATCTCTTTAGGAGCCCAGTTTTGAGGACCTGAGGGCCTAGGAGTAGTGGAGAGGATGGATGAAACGTCTTTGGCTCCTCTTCTCCTTGGCTTCTGGCATGGTCATGTCGATCAGGGATAGACTTGGCTGTGTTCCTGAGTCATCTCTTCGCAGATGATGTGCCCTACTGGTAAGGGAGGGGCCCCTCCTTTGGGAGGGGCATGCAGTGCACCCAGAGGCCTTTCTTGGAGCTCATCAGCTCAGCCCTGGGCAGGGGCTGTATTTCAAGCACTTGGTCAACGTCTCCCTTGGGGACACAGATCAGAGCATCCTAGAGCACACTGTCCCCTTACTAGTCTGTAAGCAAAGCAGGATATTGGTTTCTTAAACTCCAATATGTTGTGCCAAATAGACTGTGTTAATATCCCCTCACATCCCCACATGAATTGGATTACTTAACACATCTTTTTGGAGATGTCAGCAGTTTAATAGAGGCAATAAGTCAGGGCTGCCCTTGTGTTTTATTTTTCTGCCAGTATTTAGTTAATTAAAGAATGCAAATTAAAACACCTTAATTTATATAATATCAATACCGATGCCTTAAAACATTTGGCATAACTGCTCTGGCATGTCCCTTACATAAACTCTTCAGAGGAGTGCTAATAAAAATGAAAAAGGTTGTAAATCAAATTTAATTTATTCATTTTTTGTTTGGTATGAAAGCATATGCCAAAATCAAGTTATTTATGAATGCATAATAACAATAGGCAGTTTTATGGTTGCAAATAACAAACAGGTTTTCAGCGGGGTATGTGTTGTAATTTTAAAATATCTACAGGTGCTTCTCTTTTCTAGGCTCTGATCTCCAAGATATATATTTTTGTGCCCCTATCTCCAGAAAAGGTAGTTGTGTGTGTGTGTGTGTGTGTGTGTGTGTGTGTGTGTGTGTGTGGCAGGCTCAGCCCACTCTGGGGTGGGGCTAGATAGCATATGGTGCAGGGGATTAGACCAATTAAACCCTGAGTGCTTGCCTAAACTTGTCTAAGCAGGCACTTTAGACTGCTGAGCTACCTCATCAGGCTCAAAAATAGATTTAGATACCTCAAAATAAACCTTAAGTCCAGCAACACCCACTGCTGCTGCTGCCAGAAAGACACCTTCAGGTCATCTCCATGTCGATAGGCACAAGCACAATGAGTCCTATGATATATGAAGCTTCAGATGAGATAAAAGGTTGGTGATTTATTTCTGGTTTTTTAAATATTCCATTAAGAAGGCTCTTTCAGAGAAGGCTCAGATCCAGCGTCGGAAGAGACGTGGTGCGCGGCTATTTTCTTGGAGCCTTGGAGATGAACTACATGCATATGTGCAAAGAGCGGACACCAGTTTTCATTCCCACGCTGATGGGACTTGTTTGGTTTGGAGGATCTGAGCCTGGGGTACATTTGATTCTGTCCCAGAAGAGCAGCAGGGCCATAATTGGGTCCTGAGCAAGGGTTCTTGTCCTAACCCTCCTCATGACAAGGCCGGGAACTCTTGTCCCTTTCATCTTCCTTCCTCACACAGCAGGTAGCCCTACTTTTTACTCAAAGAGATATCCATGCATGTGGATGAGTTGAGAGAGGTTTTGGAGAAGCTCCAACCGCCATGATCATCCCTGATCCCACCCTGGTCAGTCCAAGCAAATTCACTAATAAACTATTTCATCAGCCCAGGGCCTGTATGCTTGGAAAGAAAGAAATCAGAACTAGGTGACACCACATTTTATTCACTGTCTTTTAACATGATCATGATTAGCGTGGCCGTTCATGAGGGGCCGCTCATGACTTGGGAGCAATGATGTTCGTTGACTTGTGACAGCTGTAGGTCTTGGTCTGCCCCAAATGTTATGTGGAGACACTGCAAAATCCCAAGTGGAGTATATTCTGACCACTCCCTTTCTGCAGTTGGAGCAGAGATGGGCCTTCCACAGTGGTGCCCTTTGGAGCTCCTGGGATGCTTTCCCTGGCCTTGCACTGCAGCAATCATGAATGAGGAATGAGCTGTTGAGTAGATGCTTTTCCTGCAATGTGGTTGTGGTGTATCAAGCAGAAGCTTTGGCTGTCTCCTTTCACCCAACCCTCCCTCTACCCCATAGTGTCTCTCTGAGCCTTGGGAAAAAAAAAGACTGGTGGGGCAGAAAACCAGACTTCAGAAGATGTACTTTCTGCATCTCATCCAGAAACTAGCATTGGGATGCTCTGCAGTAGGTGGAGGGGTGCAGAGCATGGGGCATCCATGCATTCCCATGTGAGGGGGTGGGCATAGTCTCCCCCATTTTTCACCTTGCTACTTGTCACTTTTAAAAACCAATTAAAACATTTATATTTATTTATATCTCTCCTAGCTCCATAAAAGATTTGAGGTCGCTTGTAATTCAAAACGCAGATACAGTAAAACCTGAAGCCATTAATAGAAAAGTAAAAAGATCAGAGCCAAGTACAAAGGAGGAGGGGGAGGGAGAAGGAGAGTAATTATACCAGAGGGGGAAAAACTTAGATTAAAGAAAGCTAATGCAATTGAGAACAAAACCCAGCTCCGCACTCCCTGGTAGTTTGGTGGGCCGCTGCCAGCTCTTGTAATAACTGTAGATTATTACACCTCAAAGGCAGGTTTAAATGCCTGCTGAGGCCTCGCTGGCCACGTGAGCCTGGGCAGGCTATTTCATCTCTCTGAATTTCTGTTTCCTCATCTGTAAAATAAGGATTAACTCACACATCATAGGCTTCTTGGGAGAATGCTGGGACAGTAGCTCTTGCTAGCAGTATGCGCTGTGTGCCAGCTACAGTTCTGAGTGTTTTACATAGACATAGTTAATTAATTCTAAGATTCCCTCTCCCACATTTGTAAGATTTATGACACAAAAAGCACTGTATCACAGGTTATTTTTCTTTGTTGGATCTAAAATAACAGCATATTGTGGATAAAAAGAATTATGCTATTGATTTATTCGATCCTCATCATAACTTCATAAGGTAGGTCATAATTTTGTTCCATTTTACAGATCAGGAAACTGAGGCAGAGAAAATATAAATGAGTTGTCCAAGAGCTACACCTGGTAGGTAGTGAAATTGAGACCAGGCTTCTTGGCTGTTGGACCCCATTACCATACCATGTTGCCCTTCAAGAAATACCTTACAGTGAGCACCTGAGAAGAACTTCTACCATGGGCACTGGGCATATGAGACTGAAAGGTGTATACCCTAAAAGCTCAGACTTTTCAGGGAGAGGACAGTGCATAGCATCTCAGCATGTTAAGTGAATCAGTGGAAATATCTTAGAGTCACAGGGGCAGGAAAGGGAGAGGTGATTCATTTTTTCCAAGCTTCTGCCCTAGGCTTAGCTCTGGGTAGGAACTGCCCTTCCAGCATGTCAGGAGAGTTATGCATTTTCTTGGATTAAACTTAGACACAGAACCAAAAGGCTCCGGTGTCCTCCTCATGGTCCGTGCTTGTGTGGGTGGTAGAGGAAAGCTAGGCAGGGTGCAGGGGAAGCTCCTCTCTGGCTTGATTTGGAAGTGACATAAAGGGAGACACTCATCTTCCCAAGGTAGGGGCTGGAGTCTTCTTTCCTGGACACTCAGACCAGGCTGGTGAACACCAGTGTAAGTGGAGGATCTGCAAGGGGAGAAGAAGGGAGATGAATCAACCGCCACTGGAAGTAAGAAAATGCAGTTTAAAGGGCTAAGGAGTGTGTCACCTGGTTTAATTCCTAATACACACACACACACACACACACACACACACACACACACACACACAGCAATCAGCTAATAGTCTCTGGGACCAGCAAGAGTAATGGAAGAAAGAGCTGCCTTGAAGGGAGAGTACCTGAGTTTGAAACCCAATTTTGCTCTTTAGCAACACATTATCCTATTGAATCTTCATTTTATTATCTGGCTAATGAGCACCATAACTGCACTTACCTATCTCACACAGTTTTTAGAAGGGCAGTTAAGATAATAGATATGAGAGTGAATTAAATAATGCTATGCAGATGGGAACTGTTATCACTGCCTTTCTAGTCTGGCCCTGGCTTTGCATGCTTGGACAAGTTTCTTCAGGGAAGCAGGACTTGTCCTGGCTGTCCCTAAAGAGGTTGGACTTAGAAGTCAAAACTGTTGCTGGCTTGGGGGTCCCTGGCCTCTCTCCTCAGACCTAGTGAGGAAGTTTGGGCATGCTCTAGAGTCTCAGGGTGTGTCTTAGTTACTCTTCTATCGTGTCTTAGTTACTCTTCTATTGTTGCTGGGACAAATACCCGACACCCAAAATGAAGGAAGGAAAGGTTTATTTAGATCACAGTTGCTGGAGGTTTCAGTCCATATTCGGCTGGCCCAAGGCTGAGTGGAGCAGGGCAGAAAGCATCCAGTTCATGGTAGTGGAACAGCAACAATCGCGACAGAGGCAACAGACCAACCAGGGCCCAGAGAGCAACAGCTACCGTCTACCTCTCTGTCTCTCTTTATATTATATTCAGGCTCTCTGCCTCAACCTATCCACCTTAGGTCACACCAATAATCCCAGCCATACTCAGATTGATAACCCCATCAGTACTAAAACACATAATCCCAGTGGATCATGACTCAAGTCTCAAACTCTAGAAGTCCCCACCCCATGATTACAAGAGGTTTTGGGGGGACAACTAGATATAAACCATAACAGGGTATCTAGGTCTCAGGGAGTGTGCCCTCTGAGGGGGGGGATCCTAGCCTAGAGGAAAAGTGTGAGGGAGTTTAGGGCATATCTTTTTCCACAAATAAGGAATATCTAACAGCCAATAAAGCCAGGACTTAACAGAGCAAACCAAATCAAAGCAAATCTCTTCTGACAGAATGTCTGTGGTGAAGACTATTTTTAAAAATTCAAACAGAATAAAACCTATATTATTAAAGCAACTTCTAGGTTGAATGAGAATAGGATGGAAGTTGTACTGTACCAGAGCCTGTGGTGATGTATGATCCCCTTCATTTGTATGGTGTCTTCTTGCCTATAGGAACCCATTCTGAGACCCCCAGGCTCAGATTGCAACTGTGGGCGGTTCCAGACTCTGCATGTACTGGTTTCTTTCCTATAGGTGCAATAAGTTCAATGTACAATGACAGGTGACCAACAATGACTAATAATAAAATGGGACAATTTTAATAGTATAGGCAATAAAAGTTGTTTCAAACTCAAGAGATATTGATTTCTGGAATTTTCTATGTTTGATGGTCTCAAGGGCTACAGCCTGGAAACAGTAGGGGGCTGGGATGACCAGGAACGGGAAGTCTACTCCACCTCCTCAGGCTTTTCCTCTCAGGGAGAAGGAAGGATGTTGAAGGAAAGAACAAGAATTGTGAAGGGCAAAGCAAAGAGTTTAAAAAGAAGGATATGCCAAAAAGGAGGAGGAAGGAGGAGGAGAGAGGGATGGGGTGTAGGGGTGTGAGGCTAGGCCGGCAAGGAGGAAGAACAAAGTAGTCATTTGTACTGGGTGGGCCTGGGACCCGCCCCACCTCCTCCTGGCCCTTGCCACCTCCTGCTCTCCTTACCCACTCTTTTTCCCTCCTCACCCTTTGGGAGACTTAGGCCTTCCAAGCAGGGCCGGCCTTCCTTGGCAGCAGACAAAAGGCCATTTCTGAGTTACACAGAAAATGTGATACTTTGCCAGAGGGCTGGGGAAGGGCTGCCTAGGCCAGTCCTACGGACAGAGCTGGAGCAGAGCGGGCCTGTCAGTCACCAGGAACTCTCCGTGAAAGGGCCCCCTTGTCAACTTCCCTTGCCTTTGAAGTGACTGGGATGGAGGTGCTCAATTAAAAGCCCATCAGTCTGTAAGTAAATCAACGCCTATCAGGCTTGTCACATCAAACAAACGATTATTACCCCAGCCCGCCCAACCCATTAATCTGGCTGTTCCTTCTTGACGGCTCAGGGTCAGGGCAGTATAAATCCTGTACTGGATTAAAGCCACCTGGATTGGGATGAAAGCCGGGTGCAACACAACTGGTGCACGGGGGCATTTCCCAGAGTCCCCCAGAGGGAGGGCAAGGACAAGCACTAGCGACAGAGTACAGAACAGAGGTATAAAGACAGCCATTAGAGGACGCACGTCAAGGTAGAGATGGAAAGACATGAGGAAGACAGCGAGCCAAGAGGTGGAGAGAGTCTGAGAGTAGGCCGTGATGGAAACACCTGGCAGAGAGCTAATGTGTTGTGACAGGTGCCCTAGAAATTTGCTGAGCATGTTATGGATCAACAAATAGTCTGGTAGACAAGGAGGTCTAGATGTGGTTCCTCAGGCATTGGAGCAGAGTGACCATGGCCAGCAGAATATATTTATTGGGAGGGTGGAGGAAAACCTTTGTTTTCTGTCTTTGAGGGACAGAAGGAGGGGATTGAGTGGATCTTTCCCTGGGAAGCTCTCTCTTCCAGGGACTTTGATAGAGTAAAACTGCGTGATGAGGCGGGGCCTAAGGTGGGAGAGAACATGGAAACTCGCCTGGGTGGGCATGAGGTGGGACAAAATTGTGGTCAACCAATGAAATTAGGGGCACCGTTGCTGAGGAAAAATTGATTCAATCCAGTACTAAATGGGGAAGCCAAGACTCTTAGAAAGTCTTGGGCATGAATATGGGACAGGTTCTCTTTCTGTTGGGAGTTGCATTAGTGAGTCATTAGGGCTCTTTCAAGGTGATTGATATCTATTTAGAATATCAATCCGTGGTGCCCATTTCTAGGGAATTATGTGGCTACATTTGTTTACTCTTTTGTCTTGAGATCTAGCCCACAGTGGGGAGTGTCTATCTCTTCCAAAGTTTTCATTTGATTTTCTAACATTTTAGAAAGTTATTAAGAATTGTTTATATGTTAAAGGATAATTCATTATATTCAACTTGATACTTATGTTTATATAATT
Source organism: Capromys pilorides (assembly GCA_004027915.1). Classification (NCBI taxonomy): domain Eukaryota; kingdom Metazoa; phylum Chordata; class Mammalia; order Rodentia; family Capromyidae; genus Capromys; species Capromys pilorides. Next base: position 3,468 of record PVKN010000354.1, on the reverse strand, counting down.
CTTATTTCAAATTAATATATGACATGTTTCCAAAATAAACTTTATTATTAGAGTTGGTTAAATAGTTTGTAAAATTTTTATGCTAAACCCAAACAAATGAAGCTTTATCCAAAATAAAATATGAACTTAATTCAGTAATACCTTTGTTATTTGTGAAATAAATATAATGCCTAACCACCACCACCACCAACAACAACAACAACAAAAACCCAACAAAGTTGCAAAGTCACCTTGTCTTCCATATTGTCTCTAGCCCTGTCTGACTTCTATATTATTTTTGTCTAATTTAGCTGCCTACAAAAGTAGGGAGGTGATAGAAGCCCAGGGTTTTTCTAAGAGATGCCCTGTATTAGGCATCTGCATGTATGGAGGCCAGAATATGATATCTGTAAAGATAGGAAAGTATATACCAGATCAGCATGTCAGGTCCCGAGAGTCTATTGAGTAAGCCTGTAGGTAACACTTTGTTCCAGGACAGTTCTCCTACGCTCTGTGGATTGGTTTGCAGGTTCTTTCTGTCCTTGAGATCAAGTGTGCATTCCCCATGGCAGACCAAAAAGAGAAGCGGGAGGAGGGGGGAAGGAGAGAACGCAATCTGAAACTTGGTTGGCAGGAGGGACAGGGATAGGAGGCAGAAGGTGGAATAGGAAGATGAAGATGGAGGCCAAACCTCCAGCTTGGAAGAACAAGATGTGCTTATCGAAATAAGAGAAAATAGTCTTTTCCTCAAAGGCTGATCCAGGGGTGCACAAAGGCATAGCTCAGTATGACTTGTGATATTTTTTATTTAAATGAGGCCCCTATGTGTCTTCTCCACTAGTGGGAATAATTCCCAAATAATTTTCTTTTTCCCAAAAGAAAATAAGAGTAAAGCATGGAAGAAAGAATCTGCTCATCAGACCAGGGAGTTCTATTGGCCCAGCCTTGTTGACTGTGGTGGACTCTTACTGGGCAAAGAAAGAAAGAAAATTCTTGTAACACTTATGCCCCCACTTCACCCTGCTCACTGCAGATCCTATAGACAGCATATGTTAATAGTTTTCGTCTTGTGAGAAAATACCTTATACCAATTTATAAGGAGAGAAGGTTTATTTTGGATCAAAGTTTCAAGATAGTTTAGACCACTGTTACTTGGCTACATTGTGTTCAGTCCTGTGTTGAGGCAGAACAGTGTGGTGAGGTGTGGTAGACAAAGCTGTTCACCTCAGCATGGCTGGAAGGAGGGAGGAGGGAGAGCGAGCGAGCGAGCGAGAGAGAGAGAGAGAGAGAGAGAGAGAGAGAAAGAGAGAGAGAGAGAGCAGGAGAAGAGACAGAGAGACCGAGATCAAGACAGATAGACACTCAGCCCTACCTTCTAAATGTTTTACCACCTTCCCAAAGCATCACAGGCTGGTGACTGAGCCTTTGCCACATGGGCCATTGGGAAGCATCTCAAATTGGAACCCTAACAGGCCATTGCCACCACCACAGAATGTATGAGCGTTCTCTCAGTCCAGTGACTCATCACTCCCTGAAGAACTTATTCAGCCTGTCCTCAGGATCCTGCAGTCCAACAGTGCATCCCTTACTTGCCGGAGGTGACAGTCCAGTCATTCCAAGTGACAGGAAGGCACTTCACAGAGGTGAAGACCATCATGCAGAGGGTTCATAATGTGCAGGAGCAGCATACCATTCCTGCTTTCATTCACTCAGTCACAGTTTGGAATTTAGCAAGTGCTTGGAAGCCCTTTTTTGCCATAGGAACGTGGTGATGAACATGATGATAAAGTCCATGGGCTATGTGGGAACTTTCACAAAAGCTCCAAGGTCTGGCTCATCTTTATTTGTCATGGACACACTCAGTATGCAGATGCTTGAAAAACACCTTTTGTGTCTAAGTAATTTGAACTGCAAAGAGGCAAAGACAATCAGAAACAGATCCTATCTACTTAGAGGAGAAGCAAGTCACAGCTCATGAATAAATGTAATGTCTTGTTTAAAGTGGTAAGCTGGGAAAGGATAGCAGAGAGTTTAGAGGGAGAAGATATTTATCCAGGTTACTTCTTACTGAAGGTCTAGAATTGATTAATGTGTTAAATGTTCAATATGACAACTGTTAAATATATTTTATAATATAGCATACGGTGAACTTAATGTCTATGGTTATTGGTAATAATGATGGTGTAATTCATTGTCATTAGGACCACAGCACAGTACCCTTTTCTGAGGCAGGTGTACATAAAGCCATGGAGCTCCAGTGTAGGGCTGTCAGAGGTCTGGCTGAGAATGGCATAGTGAGAACTGCACCTCTAACAAGAGGCAGGGAGTCACAGAGGCCGTGAAGCGACACTGTTTGCTGAAACCAGGCTTCAGAAGTTGACTCTACCGCTTGCCTGCTCAGAAGCCATGAGTGAATCACTTGAACTCCCTGTGTGTGTTTCCTCATCTGTTAAATGGGGGCAATGTCAGTCCATGTTGACTGGTGTGCCTCATTCCAAGTGGCCTCGTTGAGTCACAATCAACACAACCAAAGGAGAGAACTTAGTATATGAACATAATCATCTTCCTGTATTTAAATATTGGTAAGAGTCATTTATGCTAATTTTACTTCAAAAATTATTCCTGAGTCCAGTACACAGGTTATAACATTTGAACAATTTTTTTTCACTTCGATGTATGCATGAGCCTCTCATGTCATGATACCTCCAAAAAGTGTTTACATTGTTTGTAAAGTTCAAGTTTAGAGCTTTGGTGGTTCCTTTTCTCTGTCACCTCTTGGTCTCTCTTTTGGAACTGGTCCTTAATCCAAATTTTGTATTTGTTGCTCCATTGTTTTTTAAAAAGTCTATTTTTAAAAGAAATTAGTCTATCACACATAATAATAAAATGCACACATCTCAAGAGCATTCATTAATGCTCACACAGTGTACATGTATGGAACTACACCTGGATCCAGGCATGGGATATTGTGGGCGTCCCAGTAGAAGCCTCCCTGACACCCTGTTCCTGTCAGTTCTCCTCCCTCTCCCCTCCAAAGAGAGCTATTGTTCTGACTTCTATCAACATAGATTAATTTTGGAATAGTTGAGAATGTATTCTCATGTCTGCTTTCTTTTAGTCAGCATTTTTTTCTACAGGCCTCAACCTGTTGTTATATGTGTCACTAGTTCTTTTTTTTTCCTGATTGGGTGAGTATTCTATTATATGAATAAGCAATTTATTCATTCATTCTACTGTTAATGGACTTGTGTGCTGTGTCTCTGTTCTGGCTCTTATAAATAAAACTACTATGAACTTTCCACCTCCTTGGTGCATAGATGTGCTTGTTTGTGTTCAGTACAGTAGTTGTAGTTGTTATGCCATATACATGTCATTATGCTTCTAAACAAGTTTGTATAATAGGTATGTATATGTTGTAAAAGACATTTTAAAATGTATATGTATGTACATACATATATATGTACACATATATTGACTTTTTCTTATTAA
>PVKN010000353.1:0-83187 GCA_004027915.1 Capromys pilorides | reverse complement strand
TTTTAAAGAATCATTTGCATTTCATTCATTTTCACAGTTTTATGTGGACATTAATGAATGGTTTAAATTTTTAGAATTTATTTTGAAATTAAGAATAAGAGACAAGGCAAAATGCCACATGCTTGACAGACTATAATTTTATACATCCTTGGACTTCTAAATGTCTGTGTAAAAATATGTAACTGCTTTTATCACATTCTATAGAGATTTATTAGAATATCAATGATTGAAGGAAAATACCAATGTCAAGCTAAGTCTAAGATGTTTGGTACTCAGAAAGTCAGTAATGTTAAGCTCAATTACCTATGTTATAGAGTAATAGTATCACGAAGCTTCTCTGCTGGAGAATTGAGAATGTAAGTTAACAGACCAGAAATTGGAGAAAGAGAAGGGCTATGAGAATAGCCATCATTTTGGCCCTAGCCCTTCAAGGTAGGTCAGTGAGGACTCAGGACATAAGAGAACCTGTGCTGTAACATCCTATAAATCAGTGGTTTCCCAGATTTTCTGTTCAAGGAGATTATGGGACCTCAGAGGAAAGGGATAAATAAAGTATATTGTGTCTAGGGAGAGTCACCTAGGGAGAAAACATTCTCTCAGGCTTTCACAGAGAGCAAACTGGTCAAGCAATGGCCATGACTTGTCCCGATGGCTGACCCTGACAACAGTTCTACAAAGCACTGTCTGTGGTTCCAAAGTTAACCTTGAGGAGATTTGACCTTGGAAAATACGAAAGATGAAAGTTTTGTTATACAGGTCTTGCTTTACCTTGCCCTCGATCACCCAGCAGAAAAGCTTAATTACAAGGCATAACACACAGAGCTAGATTAGTATGATGAGCTGTAAGAGGCTTAAATCAACAGCCTTCAACATTGCCAGTTTCACCGGTAACCCACTGCAATTATGGACCATTTGGCTATGTATACAACTACTTCCTCTTACTTCAAAGAGAAGAAAACTTTTTCTTTTTTTTTTTTTTCTCTTTCTTTCCTTACCAATATCGATTAGAAAATTTATCACATCTACACCCTGTGCTTTGTATAACTACTATGAGGACAACAATATACAATGTGTCAATTATTGCGAATGTACTACTATCTTGTTTTGAAACTTATCATATTGTTATCTCTTATTAAAAGTAATAAAAAAAAGAAAAGTTGGAGGACAGAAAACATCATCTAACCAAAAAAAAGAAAAAAGATATGTGTATGCATGAGAGGATAGATACACAGCTACTTTCTCTTAAGTCATTGAGAATAAAGTTTGTACTAATATTGTTTAGACAAGATATCAGGTCTGCATCTTTTCCTCTGAATAACTACTATGAAGACAACGATATGCATTGTATTAATTGTTGTAACTGTACTACTAACTTGTTTCACAACTGTTTCATTGGTATTTTATCTTTTTTTCTCATTAAAATGAATAAAAAAGAGAAAAAAAAGAATTTGTTTTGAAAGAAGTAGATATTGGCCGGTTCACATCTTTTGTCACAGGTCTTTGGCACACAGAGGTATCTGGTGGCCTCTTCTTTGCTCTTAAAGATACAGGACAGCCTCTCGCCCTCACATGCAGCTACAGGCCCACAATTAATTTAGCTTCCAGACTAGTTCAGTTATGGTGAATCAGATTTCAGCTATTTGAGCTTATTTTTAAGTGGCTTTTATATATTTAACTTTACTGAACTCCACTTGAATTTTTTAACACTAGAGTCCTAGTGCCTAACATTAATTTCATAGCTATAAATTTACTACTGTAGATCAAGCCATGGGATGTTAAATAGTTCCTCTTAGGAAGCTGTCTATTCTATGACAGACAAAAACCATTTCTCCCTGCTCTATAATAGAGATGCCAGCTGCAGCACCCCCAACCCTGGATCCTTCTGGACTGTGCATTAAGTGTGTAGCTATAAGCCAGCAAAACCCATGCCCACCCCCACTTTAAGAAATTAAGATTCCTGTGTACCACCTGCCACATTAGCAAGTTACAGCTTCCAAGCAGGTGGCCTCACCCATTCTGAATGAGCCCCAGAATCCTCAGCAGAGGGGTATCTATAACATATACTCTAGCATGCACACAGCCATCAGCCTGGAGACACACCACTGCCAGAGTACAGTGACCAGATTGAGCCTTCTCTGGAGACCTAGGGTTGGCACAGCATGAGTGTGTGTATGTGTGTGTGTGTGTGTGTGTGTGTGTGTGTGTGTGTGTGTGTTTAAGACTAAACACTGTTAGTAAAGGATTTGGAAGCATAAACATGAAGGAAATCCTTTTTTTGTCCCCATTTTAATTTCAGAATCAAAAACAGCCTTGTGGGCTGGCCAGATAGCTCAGCAGATTAAAGCGCCTGCTCAGGCAGACACAGAGACCAGGGTTCAATCCCAAGAGTGCCATGCCACTGTGCTAAATACATTTTAAAAAGCCTTATTATTGAATACTTCTTAGAATTCTCCATTCAAATACTATATAGGAGTTGCTACCAGTTATTTAACAGAGAACCCTTACAGCCCAACAGCTATGGCCTAATTTCATGTTTGTTTGCATTGCGCTGTTAGTTTTCATTATGGGTTATCTCAGGATACACAAAAGTATGGTAGGAAGAGAGTAATGACCTGAGGAATTACTTATAGCCTCAACAACTTTCACCTCCTACTCCTATTGCTGCTAGGTTTTAAGAGAACATGGAAGGGACTGAGTCTCCAAGCTACAGGTGTTTAGATGTCAGAGTTCACAGTCACTTTCCATTTTAGTAGATATGAGAAAATTTAAATGCACAAATGTGTAAACTCACCTCTGAATCCGTTTAGGAGCCACATCTGCAATGGGATTTATGCAGACCAGGCACGCTGGAGACTAGACATTACTGTTTTTATTTTGTTTTTGCTTTTTAAGATAATGTCTTGCCACATAATACAATATAGCTCAGGCTGACCTCAAACTCACAGGGATCCTTCTGCCTCAGCCTCCCAAAGTGCCAGCGTCATAGACCACCATACCCAGAGACACTACTGTTCTTTTTTTTGTCTTTTTTTTAATCTGTTTAGTACAGGGTCTATAGGGTCTCACTACACAGATTGGACTAGTGATCCTCCTATTTTCAGCCTCCCAAGTTCTGGGATTATAGACACACTCCACCACACCCAATGTCAGCCACTGTGTCAGCACACCCTGGGGGCAGGGCCAACATGGCACTCCAAGGATCAAACCCTGGTGCTGAGCTATCTGGCCAGCTCTACCATATATATATATATATATATATTTTTTTTTTTTTTTTTTTTTTTTTTTTTTTTTTTTTTGCGGGACTGGAGTTCAAACTCATGACCTTGCACTTGCCAGGCAGGCAGTTGTGCCACAGAGCTATCTCCCCAGCCCCTACTACACTATAGCTCTTAACTATAGTAGTGAAATCATCATTTGGAGACCAACAGCTGAGTGAACAATGAAATGAAAACTGAGATACTCAGAATAGCATGATCAGGATTTTCATGTCAGTAACACACAGCTGCCCACTCTCCTGATACAAGTTACTTACAGATATGTTTTTGTTTTTGTTTTTAAATCCTGTTGAGTGAAATTCCATTCAGAGGCTTCTGGAGAGACCATTCAGACTGAGATGCCTAGGCTTTCCTTGGGGATCTGCTCCATGGCTATGGAGTGGCAGCCAGGAGGCTGCTCCCTCCAGGAATTCAGTGGTGCTTCTGATTCCCTGACAGATAAATAACTCAAACATTTGTTTTATAAATATAAGTTCTAGGTATTTGTTATCTCTTCTAACTGATCACATGACAGTGGGCTTCTCAGTAATCAAGTGATAATACCATTACCCACAAGTAGTTCCAGAGCCCTGGTTCAAAACTAAAAGGCATATTTCTGAAATGCTCCCAGACATGTAGACAGTGTCCCACAAGGAAGGCTTGCCCTAAGATTACTTCCTGGAGTTCTTTGCACTGAGTGGAATTCTAGGTCCTATGAAGGTCTGTCTGGATAACCACGAGCAGTGCACATAGCACAGCCAAAGGCCCTGGAGATGCCCAAGTGAGGGTGAAAAGTCAGTGTTGTGTGTACCTTCCTGTTTCCTCTATCTTCCTAGAGTTTTATGTTCACACTGAGCTAAGTGTCTGGCCAGAAATTCTACTTCAACAAAGTCGTACTTACCACCATGAAGAGCTGGACTTATGTCATGTCCTCACCTTTCTGCTGCCTTTGCTCTTGATAGCTTAAACCCCCAGGGAGGGGATGTCCCTGAGACTACCCTTGAGGGATTTGTAGCTGTGCGTAGTCTATGTGTCCAGTGATTCTGTGCATGCTCTGTGCCAGGTGACAGCAGTGAAGTGGTCATGATCAAGAAGGGCTCAGGTGGAGTCCCCAGTTCTGTGCATCATGCCATCTTTAGTCTGTATCCTCAAACCCAGTCTCTACATAGGTGTTCCTTTAAACTTGCCCAGCAAGTTGCTATATAACAGGGGCTGTGCAAGAAGGCCTATCTTTGAGCCTACTCCAGTTCCCTGCCCAGTGTCCCCCATTCTCATAGTGACACTAGGTCTTCCTGATCCCCTCCCTGAGTGACACTGCTCAGGCTCACCATGATCCCTTACCATACAGCCAACACTGGGAAACTGTCAACAGACTGGAATGGCTTAGCTCAAGGAGCTGCATCCACACTTGTGAAAGTCTCCCTTCCCGTGCAGGTCCAGCCCTGTTGGAATTTCTGAGAATAAATAAAATGCCTCTTATGGTAGCAGCCATGGGTGTAAACTGCATCTCAGTGTTAGGCAGGCTGTGTGCAGCAGTGAGTTAAGAGCCAGGGCTCTGTTCATTTTCCCCAAGGAGCATCTGTGAATCATGGAGGTGGGCAGTAACTGCAGTGGCAGCAGACAGAGGCACGCCTGAGGCTGCAGATGCTGACTCCTGAGTCATGGCTGCAGTGCAGGTCCTATGCCCTGAGCATGAGAGGGAGTGGTGGGTTTTGTGGAAGTCTGCCATTTCAACCCCTTAAGCTTTCTGATGATTTCCCTGTTAGCTCCCACTGTTTCTCCAGAAGTTCTGAAAAGGCATTAAACTTAAAATTTAAATTTCTTTTCCCTTTCAGACTTAAGAAATCCTGTGTTTTGTTTTGTGGGAAGTTTGGGCTTATAGAATTGGCTGAATAGTTTAAATACCAAAGCAAAAACAAATTCACTAGGAACATGTATTTCCCTTGTAATTAAAATATAAGAAGGCAGTTCTTGCCCTTCCCAACTTGAAGCCAAGGGGTTGCATGGGAAACACTGATGTTGTGTATGTAAATGAAAACTTTCATGATGTTTTGATCTCTTTGACTTTCTGCCTGGTGGCTGAATTACAAGGACAATGTTCCTGACTACATATGCTTTTTTTGTTTTGTTTTGTTTTTTACTTATTTATGTTATGGCCGGCTCGGCCTGTCCTGGGGGCAGGGCTGGCGCAGCATGTGGTGCTGGGTTTCGAACCGGGGTCCTTGTGGTTGCCTAAGCTTGCCTAAGCAGACACTTTAGACCACTGAGCCATCTCACTAGCCCTCCTGACTATATATGGATAATTTAGGAATGTGATCCCCCAGAAGAGGAGCCTCCCAAGACCAAGGTTCTGTGCCTGGTTCATGTTCTTCTCCAACTTCTAGAATGCAGCCTCACTGTCTATCCCAGGTGGAAGTCAGTGGCTGTTAAGAGTAAAGAGCCACTCTCTCATCTTCCTGATTTGGAGGAGAACTCAGCTTAGCCTCACCTGGCCCCAACTGACAGCACAGCCTCAAGAGACCCAGAACCAGCTGCCACCAGCTCTTCTGCATGCTGGGAGCAGAAGGCCTTCGGCCATCTGGATGTGCTAATGTTGCTGGCCATCAAGCAGGAAGTGCTCCTGTTTGCTTATCTTCTCATTGTTTATTATCCTGGGAGACAGCTGATTTCCAAATCTATATAAAATCCTATTAAAAATCAAATGAAGCCGCTCCCCTCCTGAACATAGAGTCTCAGTGTAAATCTCTTTTCAGGAAAACTTCAAACCCTGCTAATGTTTGCGGTAGGGTTCCTATAGCACTCGCAACAGCCTCTTCATCCATAGTGCTATAGTTTAAAAAACATTGTTGAGCAGCTTCTAAACATGGGCAATGAGAACAGAAACCAGGTATCTGTAAGGGCAAGAGTGGTCACTTGAGCTGCCCCTTCCATGTGCCAGGCCTGGTTCACCCAGCTATCCTACTCTCCCTCACAATATAGCCCACCCTTTCTTCAGGGGCTGGTTTTCAAGTTCATCTCTGCCTTTGAGATAATCCACATCCCTGGGGCACAGCCAGCACCAAGCACCCATCTGTACTGCACATGAGGATGGACAAATACAGCACTGTTTGAGGATGGGTTTTTGCTTTTGGTGCTGGGGATGGAACCCAGGGCCTTCCATGGACTAAGCATAAGATTGACCTCTGAGCTGCATCCCAGCCCCTTAAGGAGGATAGGTTTTTTTGGTTTTGTTTTTGTTTTTTTTTTTTTTTAGTTTTGGTTTTGTTTGTTTTCTCTCTTTTTGAGACAAAGTCTTGCTATGCAGTTCAGGCCAGCCTTGAGCTCACCTTGTAGCCAGGCTTGCCTCAGACTTGCAGTGATCCTCCTGCCTCAGCCTCTCCAGTGCTGAGATTGCATGTATGTTCTACCATGCCCAGCTAAGGAGGGTACTTTGAAGGTGATTACACTGTCTCAGCCCAGAACAGGAGAGCGCCCCTTCTCTGTAGGAGAATTCGTCTCACATTCCTTTTCCCCTCCTCTACCATGCCCTCCTGTCTTTGCCTCTGATTTTCTTTTTTTGTTTTGTTGTGTTTTGTTTGTTTTTGCAGTACTGGGGATTGAACTCAGGACCCTGCGCTTGCCAGGCAGATGCTTATTCTACTGAGCTATCTCCCAGACCTTTCCTCTGATTTTCATAGGCCCTTCCAGGACCAAATGTAATTACATAGCAGTTCTCTGGTGATTTGCCATCCTAGTGATCCCCTGGTTAGGCATGTTGAGGCGCCCTCCATAGCCAAGTCTGAGGTCACCAGAGGCCTCACAGTGATGATGGAAGGAGAGCAGTCTAGGGGTCAACACAATGTGGAAACAGCATAGGAAGGATGAAGGGATTCCCAGGGCCAGCCTCTTTGAAAGGAAGAAGGTAGAGGTGGTCATATGCCATCCAGAAAGCATCTTGAGAGCCACATGCAGGGGTTTTTTTCCAGTTCTGGACCTTACAGACTTGCCTGAGGAATCATTCCTGTAAGAGTAAAGAACACAGCCTCCCATTGGTGTTTGAGATTTACTTAAACTAAAAGTCTGATCTCCCATTTTAAAACTTTGCAAAAGCAGCCGTCAGCCTTTTGATCCATCTCCTGACTTCATGTATCACATATTCTTTGCCCTTTTAGGCTACAATGAATGCCCGGCCTCAGCGCATCCTCGATACCTCCTCTCTGACACAGTCAGCCCCAGCAAGCCCCACCAACAAGGGCATGCACATCCACCAGGTGGGGTAAGTGCCCATCCATCAGGTGGTGTAAGTGACCTGATGCAAGCTTCCCTGTAGCAGTCTACAGTAGACTGCCATCTGCCCCCATTACTGCTCAGTTCCTTACGCTCTTTTGTTCCCCTTTGTTATCTTGTCATCCCTCTCTCGATCTCCTCCTTTCATCTTTTTCTCTGTCTCTATGTTTCCTTTCATGCATATTCATATTCATCTAATCCAAAGCCTTCCAAGAATTCTTTTCTGACTTAAAAAATGTCATTTGCACATGATATGACCTCAAAAGCTAAACTCAGCCCAGTTTCTGAGTTTAGACCAAATACCTGGTGACCAGAGGGTAGGCTTTGCACTGTTTCATCAGGTCTACACTTTAGGAAACAGCATGGCTGATCCCAAATGTGGATATGCACCCTCAGCCTGCACCCCCCTGGACGTCTGCCCAGTTAGTCCTTGCCATCTCCTGGGATGTAGAGTCCAGGAAGGACAGTTGTCAGTGCCTACCAGGAAACAACTAGGACAGTCCACACTCAGTACCAGCAGCCAACATTTGGAAGTCATATTAACATATCAAGTGGTTGAAGACATTCATGAGTCTGCTAACAGCACCTTGGGAAGGAAGTTCAGTGTCTCGTCCTCTAGTAGAAGACACACGGTAAGGCCTACCATCTGCTCTTCTCCCCTTAGAGGTTCCCCACCAGCATCCAGCACCAGCAGCTGTAGTCTGACCAATGATGTGGCAAAGCAGCCGGTCAACCGTGACCTGCCTCCTGGCCGCCAGGGTACCACAGGAGCACAGTATACCCCTCACTCCCACCAGTTCCCCCGGACGCGGAAGATGTTCGACAAAGGCCCAGATCAGGTACACAGATGTAGCCCCTCTGCATACTTCATGACCTGTGTGCACTAAATGCAGTGGTTAGTGCTAAGTGTGTGGCTTCTTCTATGTGAGGTGAGACCTCACATTCAGGTCTGCACCTTCCCTTGGCTCAACCTGATGACTGCCTTTGTTGACCCTGGTGGGTGGTGGTCCCTCCATCCACTGCCCTGCCTACCAGCTGGCTGGTCCTACCCATACCACAGATGCCTCCCACCCTGTAGCTTCTCCCCATTCAGTGGCCTTGGAAATGCTATATGACAAAATAAGCACATGAAATCAATTTGGTTGTTTTTGTTTTTGTTTGTTTGTTTGTTTTCTTGGTTAATGAGCATTTTGCATCAGCTTGCGGTAGCAGCTGCTCCACAGAGTATTTATGCTGAGTGAATTGTTTGTTTTTTCTCATAAATATTCAGTTAGATTACACAAATAAGCATATTCTCTTTGCCTTTAACTAAGTGGGAAAGAAATTCCAGGGTTTGAGATCCAGAGTAAGTGTGCTCACTCTAAGGCCTCCTGTATTTTCCTGGCTCAGAGGCATGAGATCTGAAGAAGGTTGTTAGGCTCTGCCAGGGCATCTCGTTGCCTGTCTCCAGCAGTGAGCATCTCTCTGAGGTAGAGTTGTACCTCTGGCCTACTTGGTCCTCAGTGAACAGAATGGAGTCCCAACCACCTTGGGAGTTAACTCCATGAAAGGTTAACCATGTGGGTAACCTGCAGGGCCCACACAGCAGCATTAAGGCAGGTCTTTATTTGCTGATCAGCCCCAAACCACTCTGACATTGAGACCTTAGATGACCAATAAGCTCCAAGCACAGGTAGCCTCCTACCTGGGCCCTGATAGGGGAAGTTGCCTGGGCTAAAGGGGCTGACCAGCAAATGAAGACCATGGTCTATAGGAAGAGCATAGCTGGCATAGGTATGTGTGGTTCCCACACCCCTGCAGAGCCAAAGCTCTTGCTTCTGGTGGGAAATGAAACCCTCTGTTGTCCTCTGGATGATGGGGAGGCCCCACTCTGCCAAGATTTGATGTGAGAAGTGCCTTCAGCCCACTTCTGAGTGGCATGAGGACTCCTGGAGCCCAGCTGTATGAAACAAAGAAACCACCAGCCCTGGTACCCCAAGACTACCCAAGAACCCGGGGCAATTTTCAGAATTTTAAGCAGGTAGGCCCCAGGTAATCTGTACTTAGCTATATTCCCAGCTGGTGTCTGTATGACTATCAGAGGGCATGCAGCATTGAGGAACTACTCATGGAGGCTGTCAACACAGCTGTGGAACTTGACAGAGAGGGTGACTGAGGCCAGGTCACACTGGACTGGCCTTAGGGACAACAGGAAGGTACAGACTGTACTTCTTAACCCTTGCCACTCAACCCCTGTCCAGATTGATGTGCAGGACCTCTTAGGCACTAGGATATCCAGGTGAATAGCAGATTGCTTAGTACCACCTCAGTCCTCCTGTCAAGGACCCTTTTAATCACAGAGAGAAGGGAAAAATAAGATTTGGTTTTCTCTTTTCTTCTGACCCTCTACCTTCTAAACACCTGGAAGACTACGGATGATGCAGACGATACTGCTGGACACAAAAGTTTCATCTGTGCCACAATGCAGACGGGGTTCTGTGACTGGAGCGCCCGGTACTTTGCCCAGCCTGTCATGAAGGTGCGTCCTGGCATAGGCCCAGGGGGACTCAGTGAGGTGGGCTAACACTAAGACCTAGAGCTTCTCAGTTCTTCCTTCCTTCCCTAGGTCCCTAATACTAGCCTCATGCTAACTCCTCTGCTTCACACGCCATGTGTCCTCTGTCTCACTAGAGACTGTGTTAGCCCAGGTAGAGGCTGTGTCCTAAACAGATGGCCAGCATTTGGAGGGCTTTGAGCTCCTGTCACATGGTGTTGGCGACTGTTTGAGGGTGGCACCAAGTAGCTGCCATGATGGGAGTGTCAATAGTTAGGACAGCAAAGAGTGTGCTCCTCATCCCTCCTATCTTCTCAAAATAAAGACTAAGGAAAGCTGCCTCTCCAGGGCTGCTGGTGTCCCATTTATGACTTGGCCCTCATCAACAAGATCTCTTGATTCCTGTGAAAGAGTGCACCAGGCCTGGACTCTGAAGAGTGTGGTTGATGCTGGGCTGGCCCTGCACACTTGGGTTTGTTTAGTAAGACTGCCTTTCAGTCTTACCTGCCACAGCTGTAACCAGACCTGGGTCCTAAGGATATAGCAGCTCTGTGGCTATAGATTCTAGCCAAGTATCCAGGTCCTTGGCTCTTCCCTGAAATAACAGGAATTATCTCATCATCAGGTGTTTGTTGTCTTATCTTTCTGCACGGACTCATTTTTAGATTTTTACAAGATTTTTATATGATCTTAGAAAACCTTCCTCTTCCTTTATAGTGATAATTGAAAGTTAAAGCTTATTCTTAGTTGTGTATCAGACTAGATGACTAAAGAACTTCTGTGGAAAGCAATTAGATTCTATTTTATAGCTTTCTTTTGTTTTCTTCTTTCCTCATAGTGAATATAGACTTTTATCAATAGAAATGCAAGATAATCTTTGTCATACCCAAGGCCAGTAATAATATAATAATATTCCAATTTATTGTCTTCCTCTCTGCCCACAAAGGACAGATCTCTTCTTTGTATTTTAGATGGCTCTAAGAGTATAAAATGGCCTGACTTTTCTGGAAAGCCCTTTGATAATAAGTACCTAAAGCCGTAAGCAGCTGCTCCCTTTGGCCCAGTAATTGATTTGCTAAGGTAGTCTCTGTGTTATTTATAACAGTGTAAATTGGAATCCACTTAAATGACCAGCAGAGATCAAATAGTTAAACAATTATGAAAGGTTTGGTGAGATATTATTGGAGCTATTTAAAAATTAAACTTTTAGTTATTCAAAATACTGAGGCAGGAAGATCAGCCTGGGCAGGGCGAGCCTGGGCAACTGAGCAAGACCTGTCTCAGTAAACTTGTACAAAGTATTAGGAGTATAGCTCAATGCTGAAATACTTGTTACTATGCATAAGGCCCTGGATTTCATTCCCCATACTCCAAAAATGAAAAATCTTAAATTTAAAATAAATTAATCACATAACGAAATGCAGCATGGTGAAAGCTTGGCCAACCCAAACCTGGACCTACAGAACGATGGTAGTCACATGTGCCACACATGAACCACCCCTGCATCACTCAGGCTTGTGGCTCAGGCTGTGGTCAACAAACACAGGATTTTAAAAGTCAGTTCACCTCACTTACCTTCAAGTGACTGTAGGTGTGTTGTCACTATGCAGAGGGAAGAAAGTACCCTTTTCTGATTACTGAGACTTTCTGATTAAGAGGAAAGAGGCCCAAATCGTGGAATTCGTCTGCAATAAGCAAGAGCTGCCCACATAACTGAGCAGGCATTGAGGCAACTAGACTCTGAGGAGATAGACAGCTTTGCCCTTTATTGCTGTGGTGTGGCCCACTTAGAAGTAGAGTTTAGTTTAATATTAATAGAAGTTTGGTTTCCTGAGACTGTCTCATGCTCATAGCAGATGAGATCAGATGACTGAGAAATCTGATAGTCTGCTGTCCTCCCTCGCCACTGTGGCTGCTGCTGGCAATGGTGACGATTTCTTAGAATGCTAATCAGCAGCTTCTCTGGAAGTTCTTGAAACTGGCCTGTTGTTCTTCTACATCTGATGAAATGGATAATCATGTAGATGATCCAAATCACATTACTCTTAAACTTAAAAATGATGCACAACTATAATCTTAGCACTCTGAGAGGCTGACACAGAAGAATCACAAGTTCAAGCCTAGCCTGAGCAACTTAGTGACTTAGACCCTATACCAAATTGAATGTTGAATCCCCAGTACCCCCACCAAAGGGGAAAAACAGTTTTTCCAAAGGATTATCTTTCTTTCCCAGGCATTAGTGTGGGCCAGCCTCCATGGCACAGGAAAGGGTAATGGGAAAGCTCTCAGAGGCATGTGGAGTGCTGAGTTTGGTCCTAGAGCCACACCTGCCACTCCCAGGTCAGCACAGACTTCTGTCCTGTGTGCTTTTTTGTGGGTGCACTGGCCCTGCCCAAGAGTTCCCATTCACATGGGGCATGGTACATGGGCCTACCACCACACAGAGGCAGGCAGGCAGAAACTGTTCATTAGAAAATCATTGTTTTCCTCTGACCCTGACAAGTACATGGAAACAAACACATTTGTGTAGCTCATAGTGACAAGCTATCAGTGCCATGGTTGAAAGCCATGCTCCTCACATCTGTGTGAGACTTGGTAGCAACCCCAGCCTTAGGACCTAGAAACTCAAAGTGTTTTATCCTGTACATCAATTAGATCTTTGTCAAGTGTGGTGGTACACGTGTAATCCCAGCTGCTCAGGAAGTTTGAGGCAAGAGGATTGCAAGTTCAAAGTCATCCTGCCCAACTTAGTAATAGATATCTCCAGTTAAAATTTAAAAGGGTTGAGGGGCCAGAGAGATAGCTCAGTAGAATAAGCACTTGCCTGGCAAACACAGGGTCCCTAGTTCAATCCCCAGTACCGATAGATAGATAGATAGATAGATAGATAGATAGATAGATAGATAGATAGATAGATAGATAGATAGATAGGAAAGACCTTTCTAAACTGTGGAAGGGACAGGTCATGTTTTATCTTGTTAATTTTTTCCTGCTTTTCCAAATGGTAGGTATAAGGATATTTTTAGTAATTAAGTGAGTCATGTGTTTGTATAATAAAATATACTAGGAATCTTTTTTTCCTAGCCTCCTTCACAAGTAAACTAAAAATAGTTGTAAGGCTAAGATTGAACCTCAAGCAGAACGGAGAACCCTAAACCCTCAGTTGCTTCAAAGGTACATAAAAAATGTGAAATACTCACCAAATCACAAAATTATACCCAATACACCTACTGGTTACTAGGACTGAGTATCCAAAACATAACTGCAATAAGTTTCGGCTAGCTGTATCAATTCACAGTCAGATTTCTTACTAGTCTTGCTAAATTGCCCAGCAGAGCTCAAATTTAGGATCCTCCTGCCTCAACCTATCAGAGTACTGGGATTCTTAACATGTCAAGTATACATATAAATGACGTATATCCAAAGATGTTCAAGGTTTTCCCACTGCGCCACATCCCCACACTTGTACCACCACACTTGACAAAGAGCTAGTTGGTGTACAGGATAAAACACTTCAAGTCCGTAAGTCCTAAGGCTGGGGCTGCCACCAAGTCTCACACAGATGTGGAGTATTGCTTTCAACCATAGCACTGGTGGCTAAGTAATTAAGTTGCTCAAGTTTGGGTTGAATTTTTAATCTTTTTGTCCAGGCTCTCAGAGTGCTAAGAAAATAGGTGTGTACAACCACACTTGGCTGCAACATCATTTTTTATAGCAAAAGGTTGAAAGCCAAAAAAGAACATTAGTAGGAGAATTCATTTAAAATTTTACCTCCATGTGGTAGAATACTAACCACTTGGATGTTGAGCTGCACCTGTTTGTGTGAGTGCTTGGGCTCTGTGACTATGGACTGATGCTGCCCAGCACCATGCTCAAAGGGTGACACCAGCCATTTACCCAGAAACTTAGTCAGGGACTTGAGGCTTTTGTATTGCATGCTTCTGGGTAGTTCAAATATTTTTAAAAAGAACAATGATGTTTTGTAATTTAAAACAGATTAAAATATAATTTTAATTACCCAAAGAGCTTTAACAGAATTTCTAAGATGGTCCCGTAGTACCACAGGCAATGGGGAGACCAGGGTATTAGAGCCTGGCCCTAATGCTGCAGGCTGTTCTCATGGGGCCAATCCCAGAAAGCACAGGCCTTACCCCTGATGTGGGCCTTGGCAGACTGCCCTTCGCTGAGTCTACATATCTATGAAGCTGCTTCTTGGTTTTGTTTTTCTTTTTGAGACAGGGCTTCACTATGTAATTTAGACTGGCCTTGAACTCGCTATATAGCCTAAGCTGGCCTTGAACTCATGGTGATCCTCCTGCCTCAGCCTCCAAGTGCTGGGATAACAGGCGTGTACCACCATGCCTGACTTGAAGCTGCTTTTTTAAGTGCATTATTAAAAGCTCAGAAAATAAAAATCATAGAGATGATTGAAGTCACACACAACACACATGTGTATGCACACTGGTATGATTTCCTCCCCACTGTTGGGATTTTTCCTTATCTACAGCTCTGTAGCCTTTTTCACTTGTGTGATGAACACCAAGTATTTTCTCATATCCTTAAATGCCCTTAAATGACTTTCCCCTGGGGGTTTTCAAAAAAAAAATGAGACTTAGTGTGACATTCCCACTCCTGAGGGCTTGTCCAGTCCCCACCCCAAGTATCCCCTTCCCCTCCATTCACTGTGGCCCCACCCTGCAGAAGCTCAGAAAAGCAGTAGGTATCACCAGGGCAGAGTGATGCTGCTTTGTAGTGGGCAGGTGCAAACAAAATATGGCTGGTTAGGTGGAGTGAACACTACCTGGTTCTCTAACCTGTTTCTGCCTGGCAACTAGCAGGACCACATTGCTCTCTCTTGCTGGCATGGGGATCACATGCTCCTACTATAGGACAGTGACTACAAGAGACCACACTGCTTGTCTCCTGTGAAGTGCTTGGATATAGCACTGTATTCTCTTGCAAGTCCACTGCTAGATTTTAAACAGAAATCAAGAGGTCACTGGCTGGATCAGTTGTATTCCCTTCTTGAAAAGGACTTCACTGTGACTGCTCAGGGCCATATGAATTTAGGACCACAGTGATATAATCCCTAAGAGAGCTTGTCCTCATTTTTCTGGGCTATCTTTGTGCCAAGGGTCCTGTGCCCTGATGTATAGGGTTCTGACTCCACTTGGCCCAGGCTGGCTCCACCTGCACCTGGGTATTGAGGCCGGAAGAGCATCACTCTGGCCAAGGAAGTAAGAAAAGACACATGAACAATATTATCTGGAATCCTTCTTGAGTGGAGGCTGCAGAGGAACCAAGCTGCCCAAAGTAAAGCGAAGGCAATGTTCAGGGAAACTAAGCCTTGAGCACAGCACACCGTGACAGAGCAGGAGGGGACATGGCAGGGAGAAGCGTCCTCTGACAGTGCCAGTGGATCACCAGATGCCAAGTATGCACCAGATACAGGTCAAGTCCTTGGGAGCCGCACTTCACAGGCCTGACTCTGTGTTCCTCTTACCTGCACCAGGAAGAGACAAGAAAAGCCATCCTCAGTGGTTGAAACATGCAGGAGGGGCATCCTCATTCCCATAGGCCATTATCCCAAAGGAACACAGCGCATAACTCTAATAGAAAGGCAGCAAACAGTGCTATCACCAGGGCCCACTGCAACTCACAGAGGAGTCAGTACCCTTCTCCAAGGGGCCAAGAACTTTTCCTGAAAACTGCAGTACTGGGCAGAGGAGTAGGGTCAAAAGTGCCCAATGCCAGGAGCCAGAGACACAGGGCCTGCTCACAACCAAGAGCAGGGAGTCCTTCTTGACTTGCTGCCCAGCCTTAGAAGGAGAGCAAACATAAGCCCAAAGTGCATGTCATCAGTGCCCTTGGCACCCCTACATAGGCAGGAACTACCAAAAGAGGCAAGAGATAGTACTAGGAGAGGCAAGTGATAATCATAGCAACAGCAAGATCCAGCCCATCTCAGCCTCGTACACTAAGGACCTAGCAATAGAGATATATCTGTCTCCAGGCATAAAACTAAATCTGCTTACCTTGCTTTCTGCTGTTGTACATGTTAAGTCTGGAATTCACTTAAAATTATGAGATGACTCCAAATTATAGGATAAGCACATTCCCTGTCAGGGGAAAGTAGAACTAGATTTAGAGACAACCCAGATATTAGAAGTAACAAAGATAGACAGTGAAATAGTTATGATTAATATGATAAAAGAAAATTGCTGGGAAATGTAGAGGACACACATGAACAGATGAGGAATTTCAATAGAGATAGAAAGAAAGAAAGAATCAAATAGATACAGGGGTGATGATACATACCTTATAATCCCATTCACTAGTGAGGCTGAGGCAGGAGGATCATAAGTTCAAGTCCAACCTGGGTAACATCAAGAACCTGTTTCTTGCTAGAATAAAATTTTTTAAAATGATTGGGAACCTGGACATGGTGGTGTACACCTGTAATTGCAGCATTCAGGAAGCTGAAGCAGGAGGATTGTATTGAGTTGAGGCTACCCTGGGCTACATAGTGAGTTCAAGGCCAGCCTGAACTACATAGTGAGACCTTGACTTAACAAAACAAAACAAAATGCTATGTATTTGGCTCAGTGAGAGACCTCAGAGCTCAGCCTTGCCAGCATGTATGAAGTCCTGAGTCTAGTCCTCAGTACCAAAAGAATAAGCAAATAAAGGAAAGAAAGAATTAAGCCAAAATGTTAGAAATCTAGTAGGAAAGATAGTTTGCCTTTGAGATTTTTATCTGTAATCACAGTCAAGGAAAAAATAAACAGTAAATTTAAAGATAATTCGATAGAAGTTCCCCAAAATAAAATACAAAGATTAAAAAATGAGAAGGAGCAAGAGCTTTAGAACAGTATGAAATAGTCTAGCATATGTATAATTGGAACCCAAAGAGAAAAAGTAAAAGCAGGCATATTTAAAGAGATAATAGCTAGGAATTTCCCCAAAATAATAACTTTTTAAAAGCATTAAAGTACAGATCCAGCAAAGAGATTTCAAAGCAGGATATATAGTCTCATGCCTGTGTACATACATATATACTCACACCCACAGATAAATTCTAAACTGCTGAAAACCAAAAATAAAGAGAAAGTACTGAAGAGCATCAGAAGAAATTAACACATATATAGGGGATTATTCCAGGCTTCTCATCAGAAACTATGTAGGATGGAAAAACAGTATAGTAACCAGAAGAAACAGTTGTTAGCCTATAATTATATATACTGTAAAATGTTTTCTCAAAGGTAGCAGGATAGGTATTTCCTTTTTTGACACTTCTGTTCAACATTGCACTAGAAATTATAGCCAACAGAAAAAATAATTGGAGAGAAAATAAAATTATCTCTGTTCACAGAAATGTAAGTTTGGATATGGAAAATTATAAGAAAGCTACTAATAAACTATTGGAACTAAAAAAACAAGTGTAGCTCTGTTGCAGCATATAAGCTCAGCATACAAACAACATTGACATCTCTACATGTTAACAATAACAATTGAAAAACAATTTAAAATATTTCTTTTATAGCATCAAGAACAATAAAATGTTGTACTATAGAAATAAACTTAAGAAAATGTAAGGTCTCTGTGCTGAAAACTAAAAGATTGAAATATATTGAAGACCTAGATAAATGGAAACAAATCACATGTCCAGGGATCAGAGAATGTGATACTGAAATGGCATACTCATCATACAGATGTAGAGATTTAACAGAAACCCTGTAAAGTTCCAGCTACTTTTTTTTTGCCAAACCTGACGAGCTGATGCTGTAACTTATATGGAAATGCTAGGGATCCAGAATAGTACAAAAGAAAGTCAAAGAAATAGCACAATTCGCACTTTAAAATTTCAAAACTTACTGCACAAAGGAAAAAAAAAAACGTACTGCACAGTTACCCTGTGACAGTATGGTACCAACACGAAGACAGGACAAATCAGTACGTTAAAATCAGGTGTAAAGGCAGGCATGGTGGCATATACCTGTAATCCCACCACTCAAGAGAATGGCTACAAATTCAAGGCCAGGCCTGAACTGCATAGTGAAACCCTGTCTCAAAAAGACCAAAAAACAAAGAAAAGAAAAATAACTGTAATAAGCATGGTACCTTGTGGAGGAGCAGGGACCAGAAAACTCCTGACCTGAATAATTTTACTGGAAATTCTACCAAACCTTTAGGGACCAAGTAATTCTAGTTCTACACCAATAAAAAGGAGTGAATACTTCACAGTGTATTGTACAAACGCATCCTTAGCAAACCAGACAAAGCTATCATAAAGATTAAACAACTGCCAAGCAGAATCTTTAATGAACCTGGACCTACAATCCTCAGCATAGTATGGACAAATAAAAAGCAGCAGTAATATACTAGTGACCAGTTGGATGCTGCCCCCAAAATACAAAGCTGACTCATGCTAAAATCACATAACTGCACACATTCACAGGCTGAAAGAAGCCATAGGATCATCTCAATTGCTTCAGGAAAGCATGTGACACAATTCTGATAGCAAAATTCACCAAACTAGCAAGGAAGAATACCTACAGAAAACCTTTACTCAGTATCATTCTGATCAATAAGAGACTTGATCTTTCTAAAGTCACTAGCAAAGGGAGGAGGTCTGATTTCATGATCTGATATCCTCCGAGAAGTCCTATGCTATGCAGTGAGACAAGAAAAGAAAAATAAATGCTTAAAGACAAAAAGAATGAAACTATATCCATTATTAAATAAAATTATCATTGTTTTTGGTTTGGTTGGACTTTTTTTGGCTTTTTGAGATAGAATCTTACTGTTTGATTCAGGCTGACCTGAAACTCATAACAATCCTGCCTCAGCCTCCCACATAGCACCACATCTTTCTCAAACAACATTATCCTGTGTACAACAGTAGATTATCTGCAAAACACTGTATGTTAAGTGAGTTTTGTACATCTGTAGAATAAAGAGTTTTTGTACAAAAATCAGTTGGAAAGGTCCAGCAAGATAACTCAGCAAACTAAGCACCTACTTAGGCAAGTGCAGGGACTGGGGTTCCATCCCTGGTACTGCATGCTGTGCTGGCTCTGCACCCGGGCATACTGAGCCAGCGACCAAGTCTAGGCATGGTGGGACACAGTTTAATCCCAAAGTTGAGGAGGCTAAAAATAGGAGGATCACTAGGAGTCCAAGTTACATAGTGAGACTCTATACCAAATACATAATTTTTTTTAAAAAAATGTTTAAAATTTGGTATCAGTACCACTTGCTGAAACCAAAATTGGTGCCAAAACCAGAAATTCTTAGCCATATAGAAGAAATCTATGCTAAAAATTATAAAACATTGAAGGAAATCAAAACACCCAGGTAAGTGGAAAACATGTTCATGGATTGGAAGATTCAGTAATGTGAAGATGTTAGTTCCCTAAAGTATTACATAAATCAATGCAAGTCCAACCAAAACCCCAGTAGAATTATTTTAATAAATAAACTTACTATGAAATTGATGAAGAAAAGCAAAGAACTAAAAGCAATTTTGAAATAGAAGGCCAAAGGGGACTCAACCATGATTTCAAGTCTCACTGTAAAGTTAAGATCAGTAGGACAAGTGTGGAATTGTAAAAGGATAGGTACATACAGATCAATGGAATAAAGAGACCAAAATAGAACCACAAAAATATGTTCAATTGATTTTCAGCTAAGGTGTGAAGCCAATCCAATTTAGTGGGGAAAAGTTTTCAACAAGTAGTGTCATATGCCAGAATAAAAAACCTCAATCCGTACCTCACACTTCATATGACAATTAACTCAAATGTGAGTTATGGCTCTAAATGTGTAACCTAAGACTATAAAACTTCCAGAAGAAAATCTTTTTGACTTGGATTAAACAGTCTCCTTTAAAAGGCACAAGCCATACAAGATGAAATTGACAAATTAGACTTCATCACAATTTACTGCTCGTTGAAATAATGCCACTAAGAAAATGAAAAGATAAGCCACAGACTAAAAGAAAATTGTAAAATATACACTTGGTAAAGATCTTATCTCTGGCATACTTTAGAAAGTCTCAAAATTCTACAAGGAAAAGAGGAACCAAATTTTTTAAACTGTCAAAAGATTTGCACAGATCCTTCACTAAGAAAGATATGTAAGCATTGAACAAGCACCTGAAAAGATGCCCAAAATCCATAATAAGGGGTCAGTTATGAGGTAAGAACAGATTACCATAATTCATCCTAGTAGACATCCACTAGAATGATGAATTCTAGAAATCTGGCTCTACCAAATGCTAGCAAAGGATATGGAGCTACCAAAACACTCATACTTGATCATGCAGATGCAAAATATTACAGATACTTTTGGAAATTCTGTTTCTTATAAAGTTAGACATCCACCTCATACATCTCAGCAATCCTGCTCCTGGGTAGCCACACAGTGAAATAGAAAGTGTTGATGCAGATACCAGTGAGTTTCTCCAGCAACTTATTTATAATCATCCCAACTGGAAACAATTCAGATATCCTCTGCTGATGAAAAGATAAACCATGATAGTGTTAGGAAAAAAAATTGATGAACTGATACAGCAGCACAAAACATTGCAAGTGTATGTTGCCAATGGAAGAAAACATTTCAGTTGGCCACATTTAAACTGCTGTGGGGCTTGGGAAGATGGCTCTGTGGCACAAGTGCCTTTCTGGCAAGTGCAAGGTCGTGAGTTCAAATCCTGGTCCCGCAATAAATAAATAAACAAACTGCTGTGAAACAGACAAAACTGTAGGATCAGGAAACAGGTGAGTGGTTCCAGGCCTGGGGCACCAGGCAGTTTGACTATTGGGTCACTAAATATACTGGATTACCAGGACTGTTCTCTGCCATGTTTGGTACAATCATAGCTAGCTTTTTAGTTTGGGTTGGTATTGCTTTTGTTTTGAGACAGTCTTGCCATGCAGCCCGAATGGCCTTGGACTTTTTACCACACAATGTCCTTGAACTTGTGGCAGTCCTCCTGCCTCGCCCTCCTAAATGCTATAAAGGCCGGTGCAATTTGCTATCCATAATAAGTTACATCTCAATCAACCTGACTTTAGGGGGAAAGACTCTTCTTGAGATGAAGTCATACTGAAGGAAAAGTGTAGTAAGATAATATAAGTGCTCTTGTTTGGGCATAGATATCTTGAACTTTGATGGTCACTTTAAAGCCCACATTGGCCTGATGATTTGCACTCAAAAAAGTACTCCAGTGAGGGAGGTGTGGGTCCAACCAGCCTGACATTCTTCACAGCCTCCTAGCACACTGCTTCTTGGCCTGGAGGGTGGGTTTGTGTGTATGTGTTAAAAGATGGGACATAGTAAAAATAAGCATCAAGATGAAATGCAAGTGATGGAGCACTTGCCCTTGCTCCAAGAGTAGAACACACTTGTTCTAGTGAATAGAAGCGGAGGCCCTTGGCACTTAACAGTTGAGTGATACTAAAACACTTCTCCATGGGTTCCTTCCTCTTTTCCTTCACCTGGGCCTTTCTCAACTTTATTGTCACGTTCCTGCTCTGGATTTGAGTAACACGTTTTGAAGCTTTTTTTTTTTAATTCAGAGTGATGGAAAATAAGACCCAGCCTCAAGATTCTTAGCTTCCCTATATGAGACCCTACTCTCTGTGAAATATCCCCAACTACAGCTTCCTGTTAGCCTCTTGGAAACCCTTAATTCCTACTTTGTTTCCAAGCCCCTGTTTTCTCTTTGTGACCAGAAAGGAGTGTCGCTGGTTTGTGATTGTCTTGCCTCTGTGGGAGGCCACAGAACTGTAATTGGTTTCTGTCTGAGGAAAACTGAAGAGGTACAGAAATCCTGCCTGTCATGATCTTCATCATGTAACACGCTGCTCACAGCCTCCAGGAGCTCTGCTCAGAGGGAAGAACAGGGCTGGCTCTCATGCTTATTTACCAAACAGCTTTTATTCAGCTGGGAGGGAAATGGCTATAGGGAAGCACAGTGGATGGGTGGAACCCAGGTGGATGATTAAGAATTTCTTAGTAGAAGAAATAATCTTTGGCCAATCTCACTGGTCCCCCTCTTCTGAGGGGCCCTAGTCAGGTCCCCAGAACTCCCTACCACTGCCTTCTTAGGGCCCTTTCTGCCCTCTCCTGTCTCTCCATCCCCCATCGCTTCTGCTGTACCTTTTGTTCTTCCCATCTCTGACTGACTTGTGATCCTAGTGGTCAGAGTTGTGACCAGCATACACTTGGGGTACTTCATTAGAGCCCCAGTCCCAGCCATCTCAAAGGTACAGCAGAGGCATCTTGGTGCTATTGGCTGATGACCACACAAGTGGCAGGCTCTCTGAGACTCACCAGGATTCTCATGTGCAGGCTGCCTCTGGTCCTCGCTGTACTGTTGTTTTTGAAGCCTCCACAAGGCCCCCTCAACCCCAGTGAGAGCAGTGGGCTCTGAGCAGGGATGCAGATAGCTGATCAAGATTTGGGTTTTTGTCCCCTCAGCTCATCCCCTCTGCTCAAAGCACCTTTTAGACCTCTTCCTCTAGCATACTCCCAGGGAAATCTGAGTCTCATTAAAGTGCAATATCCCCCTTCCTGCACAGGCATTGAGTTTTTTCCTCTATTATTGCTCTACATTATTGGTCATTTGTCATTTCTTTTCTAATAAGCTCTGGATAGTCACAAAATGAAACCAGTTGTTATGAATCCATAGTCTATCCCATGAGCCATTGTTTCTAAACCAGTAAGTGTTTCAAGAGAGGTAGTTGACACGTTTTGCTGTTATATCTGGGTTGGTTATCCTCTGTTGCTGTTGTTGCTTTTTCTGCCAGATAGGAGTTTTTGCAATTTTCAAGAAGAGAAACAGAAAAGACAAACTGTAGGCTACCTGTGAGAACATTAGGAGTGTGGGTTTGCTCATTTGTGTTTTGCTGTTAATGAGGACACCAAAGGGTCCAGGGATATAGCTCAGCAGCAAAGTACCTGCCTGGCAAACACAAGTCCTAAGTTCAATTCCCAGTGCAAAAAAAAAAAAAAAAATGAAGTGTTCAAGGAGATGCAAAACTATTCTGTGATCTTATGTGGATGAGAGCTGCCCAGAGCTCCCTGTGTATGGAGGCTCTCTGATGCCCATCCACAAGCACACTCACAGCACAAGCCTGGCTAGTCTGCTCAGGGTTCTTTAGCCCATATTTTCTTTATCAGAAGACGCAGCTTTTAAAAGTACAAATATGAGGGGCCAGGGAGATAGTTCTGTGGTACAAGTGCCTGCCTGGCAAGTGCAAGGTCGTAAGTTCGAACCCTGGTCCTGCAAAAAAAAAAAAAAAAGTACAAATATGAGACAGAGCATGGTGGCGTGTGCTCCTAGCTCTTGTGTTGGGAGGCTGTAAACAGGCAGATCACTACGAGTCCAATACAGTAGTGAGACTGCACACCTGGTAAACCCTTCCCTGAAAAATACAAAAAAATAAAAGTATAAATATAATTCTCTCTGCTTTTGCATTGTCATCCTGGTTGACCTTGAGGCTGGCTATGCACTACCATCCAGGAAGAAGCAGGATTTTTATCTTGTTTGATTTTTACTATAATTTGGGACTTTATAAGTGACTCTTAGCTTTCTAGCAGGGAGTCAGAGTCAGCCAAATTTATCCACTGGGTGTCAGATGAAGGATGTGTAGTAGTATTACACAAACAAGGGTTAGTGTCACTCAGTAGGCAGTGCGGAGCCCTTGAGGTCTGGAAGGCACTGCCTGGGTCTGTGCTGACATTCCTGTTAGCCTCCTCTTCAAGCCACTCCTTGAGGATCTCAGCTTCTCAGGCCTAGAGCACGAGGCAGAGAGGTGCTGCCCTTTGAGCTCTGTAGCTCCTGGGAACTCTCAGATTTGCATGAATTCTGCTCTGCCTTGGCTGTGGACTAGATGACCCTGAGGCAAAGAAAGCTTTTTTCTAGAAACTATTTTCTAGTTGCTGAGAATAATTCGGTATTTTGTCATTAAAGATCCCTGAAGAACACGATCTGGAGAGCCAGATCCGAAAGGAGCGAGAGTGGCGATTCCTGCGAAACACCCGTGTTCGGAGGCAGGCGCAGCAGGTCATCCAGAAAGGTAAGGTGTCTGAGCACATAGTCTCCCCAGAAGGAGAGGCTATGCTGGGGAGGGAGGCAGCCCAGCCTTATGAGCAGAGCATCTGCCAGGCCACAGGACCTTTCCCCATATCCTGCTGGCCCAGGGTATCCCTGCATCTCCCTTGCAAATAAGGACACATGCTGATGGAGATGAGGTCATTCAAGGTCAAATAGCCACTAGAGGTAGGGACAAGGAAAAGATAAACTACAGGAAAAGGCTTCCTCAGAGAGCGGAACATGCTGCTTCGGACACTATCAGCAGTCAGACCCCAGTTTCTGGCAACCTCTCAGAAAACCAACACGTCTATACTTTGAGGTTCCCTAAGAAGGAAGGCTCAAGCCCTCTCCTAGGGGTTCATGTCTCACCTGGCAGAATGTCCTTTTCCTGGGAATATAAAATAGAGACACAAGCCCAGTCCTTTTCAGTTGGTCTTCACCTGTCCCTGAGGTGATTGTTAAGTCTGTCATCATCCAAACTGCATCGCAGTCATGTCCTTTGTCCTTTTTTTTTTTTTTGCGGGACCAGGGTTCAAACTCATGACCTTGCACTTGCCAGACAGGCACTTGTGCCATGGAGCTATCTCCCCAGCCCCTGCAGCCATGTCCTCACCAAGCCTTTTTCCAGCTTTGCCAACAGACACCAAATTTGCTCCCAGCCTTAGCTGGAGAGTGGACAGTGAGTGGCTAAAGATAGCAAGAATGTGCCACTGCTGGGACCAACAAGAGTGAGCAACCTGCAAGCAAGTCTGGGCAGTGCCCCCCACCTCTCTAGAGATCATGCAGAATATAGGGAAACCTGAGGTCAACAGAGGTGAAAGGCAGGCAGCATTACCCAGGGCTGCACCCAGAGTTCTGAGCACTAGGAAATGGCCATCTCACATCTCCAACCCAGCAGCCAAGTCTCTTCATGAGCCAGCCATGGCGGGAGACCTACCACTGCCCAGTACAGCGTGGCCAGTCTTCAGCCCTCTCTTGCTCTGTAGATTGTCTTTTGACCTCACTTCCCTGTCCTGTGGGATTCATAATCATCATTACTTTCTGAGTTGAGGTTGAAACCCCACAAGAGTGACCCTCCCCTCCCCCACACTCTGGCTTCTGACCTGGCTGCATATGTCAGGCTGGCATTTGTCTCTATCAGTTGACCTCCACACATCCTGCTGCTCCATTGAGCACCAGAGTCACCACTGCTGGATCCAAGACTAGCCGTGCGGTAGAAGCACTTTCCCACATGCCTTACCCACATCTACTCACTCTCCCCAAAGTGCTGCTTTGCTAACAACTGATCTGGCTATGGACCTCTCTTTGTGTCTTCACCAAGGCACAAGAGACCACATTCAAAGCACTTAATGTCTTCGAATGCAGTGCATGCTGTCCTGGAAGCCTCTACACAGGCTTGTGCATTTGTGGCTCACTCACATTGCAGGCACAAGAGGCAATTATCTAGAAAGGTGTGTTTCTTTAGGCCCCCAGCCTGTTGGCACAGGTTAGCTGTGTGTGACTCAGAGGCTAGGTTCACTTACCTCAGGAAATCTGAAAAGAGCTGTGTTCTACAGTAAAAGCCACACTGAGCCAGGCACTCAAGAATGGCTTTCTAGACAAAAATAAAAAAGGATATCTTTTATAAACCAGAGTTAATCATTCTTAAAACACATACACACACACACACAAACACACACACACATGCACACACAAAGAGCTAGTGAACTTCTGGGAATATCAGCAGGTAAGACTGAGAGATGATGACTCCACATTGGGCTTGAGGGTACAGAGTGCAGCCACATACCCCAGTCACCACAGAGCTCAGCATTGGAATTGATGTGTGAACTTTTTAATTTTACAGCCAGCTATATATTAGGAAAACAATGAAAGGTAGAGAAATGATGCCTGTAGTAATCTGAACAAAATTAAACCAGAGACAGAACTGGACAAGTCCACATAGGTACTCTGCTGTCCCTGAGCCACCTGTCAGTAATACCTGAAGACATTCCTGACCTTGGCTGTCACCCCCAATACTTGCTTATGTACGCAGTACATTCACTGACAGAGTATTTGCCCTTTATGTTTTTTCTGGGGGGAAGGGGGCAGGGAAGTACTGGGAATCAGACTCAATGCTTGCCAGGCAGGCATTGTGTCACTGAGCTATATCTCTGGTCCCTCCTTTTATCTTTTTTTTTTTTTTTTCCCCCGGAACTGGGGGTTGAACTCAGGCCCTTGCGCTTGCTAGGCAAGCGCTTATTCTACTGAGC
Source organism: Capromys pilorides (assembly GCA_004027915.1). Taxonomy (NCBI): domain Eukaryota; kingdom Metazoa; phylum Chordata; class Mammalia; order Rodentia; family Capromyidae; genus Capromys; species Capromys pilorides. The sequence goes on along the minus strand of PVKN010000353.1, from coordinate 56,781 downwards.
TATCTCCCCAGCCTAAACCTCTGATCTTTTTTCTTTTTCTCCTTTTATCTTTCTTGTGCTCAAAATTATAACCACTCTTAGCTCCCTCCAGAAAAGAATGAAGTTGCCCAAGGCAAGAGACTGTATTGCTGCCACGTAAAACTGTTGGGTTGTTTTCCTCAATAAGTATAACGTTTCTGATCAGAAAGCTGTTTTATCTCGTAACTGCTGGTATTTGCCTCTTAAGAAAGAGAGGCTGGGGGATCAGGAAGTGGCAGCACAGCTGACTGGCTGAGTGCTGAGCCTTGTCAGCTATCTGGGCTAGCTGACCCTGATACTGTAGTCCTGATTCCACCTAAACAGTATAGGATACAGGCATGCCCACACACGAGATGGGTGAGCTGAGAGCTGCTTACAAGGAGCCCACAGCAATGCCCATCTCGGAGCTACCCATGTACAGGGACCTGATGCCCCAGAGTGTGTTGGCCTGCTGCAACGCATCAGGCCCACTGCTCCCCACAGGATGACCTGAGGACCTCCCCAGTTCTCCAGGCCAGACTGCAAGTACAGCAGGCCTGTATTGCAAATGCACAGTTGCTCCAAGTAAACCTTGTTATTCACCAAAAGCATATCCAAACCCATCTTGACTCTGCATCTTAGCCTCTTCTTAAGTCTTTCTCAAGGAAGCTCTTACGAAGCAGGAAGGGTATGTTTCTTCAAGCCAGTGTGCAGCCTGGTAAGGAACCAGGTCCCCTCTCTCTGAGCTAGTGATCCTTAGGTCAGATGACTTCCTGGCTAGCCTCTTTGTAGACAGAAGACTCAGCACTTTGGGTTCTGGTAGTAATGGCAGTGGCCATGTTTCAGCTTTGAGTCTATAAGTCAGAGCTCTGTCAGGCCTCATTCCAAAATACTTAACACTCTCTATATAGACTCCTCACCGGCTGAATTTGCCCCAATCAAATATGTACAACTTGATGAGTGTTGGTTGAATGCTTGCTTAACATCTAAACCTGAGCCAGGAGCTCTGAGGAATTTGAGCAGAGGCAGTTAGGAGCATACTGTGAGCACACAATGGACTGATGTCATCCCACTCATTCCTCACTGTGTGCTTTTGGCCTACCTCACTGGCCCCTCTTTTTTTCTGTTTTCTTTGTGCCTCTCTGGGTCCCCACATGCAGCTGTTGATGTGAGCCTCCCTGAAATATGCCATAAGAATTGCTAGGTACCCAAGCCTCTATTTGTGTGCTTCCTTTGTAGGCATTACCAGGCTGGACGACCAGATATTCCTGAACAGGAACCCTGGTGTCCCCTCCGTGGTCAAATTCCACCCGTTCACACCATGTGTGGCTGTGGCAGACAAGGACAGCATCTGGTAAGCACTGCCTGCTGCAGACCTCCTTCCTGGGGAGCCAGCCACTCTAGAGCTATAAATCCACATCCCTTTTCCAATCATCACTGCTCTTCCTCACAAAGTAGACAGCTATCCCTCTTGCCTCCTTCTCTGATGCTTGACCCGCTCTTGCCCCTTTCTGGCTTCAGGATAGTTGAGAGTTCTGATCCCTAAGTCACACAGAGGACCAGGATCTTCCAAATCACTTCTGTAATAGAGAAGCCGGTATGTGGTGGCCTCCCTGATTACCTCTTTTGAAAACATGGTGTGCTACCAAAAATCTGATCAGAAGGTACCCACTGCCCCAAAGAAAAACCCAAGTTTAATTTAGGAAAAGTCTTACTCTTGTGTGATGGACAGAATACCTGCTTGTGGGGGAGGAGTGTGAAGGGACTCCTTCAATAGCTTGTAAAAGGCCTGCTTTTTTTCATCTCTACTTCTTACTCCTGCCTCCCCCCTTGTCTTCTCTCTCTCTCTCTCTCTCTCTCTCTCTCTCTCTCTCTCTGTAATTGTGGTAAAGTTTACCTATTAATCATGTTTAAGTACACGCTCAAGCCATTAAACACATTAACATGTTAGAAATGCTCTTACCAATGAGCTACATCTCCAGCAATTTTTAATTTTTTTATTTTGAAATAAGGTCTTGCTAAGTTACCCAGCTGGCTTCAAACTTGCAATTCTCCTGTCTCAGCCTTCTAAGTAGCTGGGATTACAGGTGTGTGCCACCATGCCCAACTCAGAACTTTTTCATCTTCCCAGACTAAAACTCTGTCTCCATTAAGCAATCATGCTTCATTCTCATTTCCCAGCACCTGACAGCTCCTACTCTACTACTGAATTTGAGAACATGAGAGAATTCAATGAGTGAAATTGTATAGTATTTGTCCTTTTTGTGTGGCTTTTTTCACTTAGCCTAGTGTTATCAGAGTTCATCCATGCTCTGGCATGTGTCAGAACTCCATTTCTTTTGAAAGCTGAATCATATTCCATTCAAAGATGGACTGCGTTTTGTTCATTTATCCATCTGTCCCTGATCACATGGGTTACTGTCATAAATAGTGGCTATCTTGACTACCGTGAACAGTGCAGATGTGAACGTGGTGTACAAATACCTATCTGTTCAAGTCTCTTAGCTATATACCCACAGGAGGAATGGCTAGACCTAGTGGATTGTGTTTGCTGTCTTTGAGGACCTGCAGTACTGTTTTCCAAAGTGGATACCTCTTGCATATCATCTCCAGCAGAGCACAGAGGCTATGGTTACTTTACCCGTACTTGTCCTTCTCTGCTTGATAATAGTAGCCATCCTGTGGGTGTGAGGTGGGACCTCACTGTAGCTTGGGTTTGCACTTCCTTAATGACTTATCTTATTCCTCTTATTCCCTCAAGTTTTTGGGACTGGGAGAAAGGGGAAAAGCTGGATTACTTCCACAACGGAAACCCTCGGTACACCAGAGTCACTGCCATGGAGTACCTGAATGGCCAGGACTGTTCCCTGCTGCTCACAGCCACAGGTAAGTGGGCCTGGCCAGCTGACCTCAAGCCAGGTACAGGTTAGGGACAGAATAAATGTGAGGTTCTGAGGCTCATAAAACACATTTGTGTGTTTTGTCATCTTGCAAAGAGCACTGCTCATAACAAAGGTCGCTGTAGTTCAGAAGTTAGAGCTTATAAGGGACAGGGTGTGGACATAGGCAGGAACTCAGAGGTGACTGGAACTGTATCTTCCCAGCTCTGATGCCCAGCCTTCTATCTTGGGAAAATGTCACGTTTCGTTCTCTTCATAGGAGACTCAGGTGGCTACAGGTAACACCCAAGGATGAGAAAGGGAGCTGGGAACAACATTACCTATAGCCTTCTGAGTCCACCAGCTGGTTCCTACCTGTGGTATGGCCCTGAGCATGTGTTCCTGCTTCCTATGCAGGCCAGGCCTGAAGGAAAACCTATCTCACCAATGGAGGAGATCTCATTGTAAATTAGTTTCAAGGTTTTTGGGGTTTTTTTCCCCGCTTTGCTCTGAGATATCTTAACTTCATTCTCATATTGGTTGCAGCAGTAATTTTCCAAGTCAGTTAACCTGGGCAACAGTTGTTTTCCTTTTAGCACTTTAAAGTCATGGTTCTGTGGATGGCTCTCTGCTCACAAGAAGCACCAGTGGTAGAGCTACACAGGTAGAAGAGCCAAGCAGAATGATAGTGAAATGGGGCTCATTGTAGCACCCAAACTAGGCTTTCTGTCCTGGACTCGGGCATCTGAGCCACCTGAGTTGTTGATTATTAATGGCAGCATGACTCTATATTCTCTTTTTCTCTTTCTTTTTTTCTTTTGGTACTAGTAAGTAAAACCAGGGTCTTCACACTAAGCTGTATCCCCATCTTTTTTTTTGAGATCAAGTCTTGCTAAGTCCAGGCTGGGCTGAAGTCTAGAATTTCCTTGCTTCAGCCTGCCAGAATGCTGGGACTACAGGTGTATACTACCATTCCTGGCCCTGATTCCTCCTTCCACCCCCTGTCCCCAGAATGATTATGAGGAATGGCAGCCACCCTTATGACGAGTGTATCTCAGGCCCAAGTAGGGTGAAACCCATGTCCAAAGCTGTCTTTCCCCTGTGGGCATTGGACAGCTGAGAGGAGACCATACATAGTAGGGTCCAGCAACACTGAACCCAGAGTAGGACAGGTCAGCCATGAGCATCTTTGAACAAGGGGGCCTCAGAAGGACTCAGCTCCTGGGCAGGGACAGCCACTGCTAGGTGGACATCAGAGAGCAGACTTCATATGGGATAAAGGCCTAGCTTCAGTTCAGCTTAGTGGAGTCAGTGAGACCAGAGTAGATTCCCAGGGACAGAGACTCATACTACTCACAATCCCACATTCCTGCCCAGGTGCTGAAGAGTGCCTCAGAACCTCACAGAGCAGGGAGGAAGGTGCCCTTCCTTCTCCACAGTGCAGAGATTCCCTCAAATGCTCTGACATGGTCAGATCACTGTGGGAGAGGGGGGAAGAGTGAGAAGGTTGGGTCCTCTGTACAGATGACTACATGAAGAGAAGTGAGTGATTAGGAGACCAGGGAACCAGGCCTGACTGTTCTCTATTTTTAAGCAAGCCCGCCCCCGCCAGGGCAGGAGGCTCAGTAATAAGAGCTTAGGGGAGGAGCTGCCCAGTTGGCCAGTGTCATGTCATGCTCTACAGTTTGCAGAGTTTCCAGAGATCACAGATCTCCTCTGCCTTTGGTGCTGGCTTTGTGGGTTGCCCAGATGTGAATCTTCAGGCAGAGTGGTAGAAACAGGCATGTAGAGCACTATGCTGCATTTTAAGGGTTGTGCCCCAAGGCATGGGCCTGAGCATGACCTGTAGGGCAGAGATCTGATCCCACATGCCAAGCCAGGCCAGGCCAACACGGCATGGAGCCATGTCCCTCCCTTTCTCTTCTTCAGATGATGGTGCCATCAGGGTCTGGAAGAATTTTGCTGACTTGGAAAAGAACCCAGAGATGGTAACAGCGTGGCAGGGGCTCTCAGACATGTTGCCAACAACACGAGGTAGGTCTGTGGGCTCCTGAGGAGGAGGTCTAGAATGAGTACTGAGATCCTTGTATTCTCCTTAATTCAGGAGTGTAGGAGATGTGGTTCCAGTGCCTCTTGGCTGTTTCCCCCAGTTACTTCAGAACCCCCAAAATCTTCACACAGCAACCTCCCCTGACAGCCACAAGTATGTATAAATCTCTGTCTCAGTTACTCTTCTCTAATTGTTGGGACAAATACCTGACACCCAGAAATAAGGAAGGAAAGGTTTATTTAGCTCACAGTTTATGGAAGTTTCAGTTCACACTCAGCTAGCCCTAAAGTCTAGTGGCACTTGGTAGAGAACAACCTTTCATGGTGACAGTGAAGAGCTAGATTGAGCAAAGGGAGGAGTAGCAGCAACAATGACCACAGAGAACAAGTGTGTCTCCCTTAAGTTGTATTCAGGCTGTCAGCCCCAGGCTGGGTGTAGTACTTACACCCATAATCCTAGTGGATCGTGAATTAATTGCAAACTCTAGAAGTCTACCCCATGACTACATGAGGATTTGGGGAAACAATTAGACACAAATCGTAACAAGTTCAGATCCAAGTCTTAGGTGTGACCCTGAGTTGGGACCAGCACCCTTGAGTAGGGCTGTCTTCAGCCAGGTGTATCTTGGAAAGGTACTGTCACTGGCTGGGCCTGTGTGGCCAATGTCATGTACTCCTTGTACCTAACTGCATGCCCTGGGGAGTGGTAACCTGGACTAGACAGAGGAGACCAGTGGGTCAGTGGTTTGCATGTCACCTGCACCATCCTACAACCTGAGAGGAAGGAAGTGGCCCTCAGTCTTTGAGGAAGGCCTCTGCAAGAATACAGAGGGCCACTAGGTTAGACCTTTGCATTCTGCGTTCTCAGAGCCTCCCAGGCCCATTGTTTGTACTGTGGGGCTGCCATTCTCCAGCATGACACCCATGCCCTACTGACACTAGGTAAAGAGTAATAATATCCCTTTGGGTGGCTCTCTCTGCACTGATAAGTTTGGTCTCAGTCTATGTCCTGCTGGACATGGCCCTCCTCCTCCTAGTCAGCTGTCCCAGTAAGGCCTGCCTTGAATCTCGTGGTTTCATGTCTGCCCTTCCATTCTGGGGAAAGTATGACCCTGCACTAGTTCCTTCTAGCTTCAGAAGTCTAAGACAGACGTTTCCTCTTATTTTATTTTTTTAATTTTTTCAATTTCGTTCAAAGGAAACCTCATCAACTCCTTCCCCCAACACAGCCACATCTACCTCACGTGGACTCCTGTGAGCATCCATGTCTTCAGCACAGCACCTGCCCTCTGTGTCTTGCCATTCCCCATATGGTCTACCCTCCTGCCCCACAGCCCTTCACTGCCCCGCCCAGTCCTGTTTGGTGGCAATCTGTAGCTGACAGGTGCCTGAAGCAGCCCTATCTCCATGATATTAGCAGGTTCTCCCCATAGGGGTTGCTTTGTAGGACATCTTGCAGAGGGCTTGACTTGCCTACTTAGGTCTAGTTCTTCAGGACACTGGCCTCAGGATCTTTGGTGTTCAGCTTCTCACAAAAGGATAGCAGGGCCTGGTCAGAAGCAGAGTTGAGCTTGGGAAGGATAAGGCCACAATGGCTCCTCCTGTACCTGCTGGGTACCCCATACACAATACTGTCAGTAACTGGCTCTGAGACGTAGAGAAGAGTCTTGCTGATGATCTTGCCTTTGCTTTTCTCAAGGAAAAGGACAATAAGGAGGGAGCAGAGGGCCAGGAGCAGTGGATATATGGCCTGGCTAAGGAAGAACCAGCCTGAGGGATGGGAGCTGGGAGCACAGAGCAGCCACCCTGCCCTCAGCTGCCCTCCACTCACCTCCCAGCCCCAGAAGTCCTAGACTCACTCAGTGAGTCCCAGACTCACTCACTGTCCATGGTACATGGACAGTTCCTGGCTGCAGGTGTCCACTGGACTCAGGATGCTTTCTTGAAACCATGGGGTTGTGATTGTCCCTCCTGGCCTCCTCATCCCCCAAGGCAGATATGAAACAAGAGTCTTCAACACCTTTTATCATCTTCCTGTCCTGCTTCCTTCTCTCATGTGGCCAAGAAGGTTCTGAGTTACCTCATACTGACCTAGGAATGAGAAATAAGTCAGGGATAAGCTTTCTCAATCATGGATGTCACTGAAGCCTCCTTAGTCTTCTAGCATAGTGCACTCCCAAGTGAACTTCACCCATAAGACTTGCCCGAAGGACTTTGATCCAGATAAAATTTATTTCCCATCTAAACTTTCAAAAAATATCCTGTCTTTTTCAGAATGTAATGCAAAGTCTTTGTAAGCATCCGTTGCCATAGAAATATGGCATATAAGTTTGGTATCTCAGATGTCCCCAGATACAGTAGAGTTAGGCTAGCAAGACCCTGAGAGTTAAAACTGACTCTTTCTCATGCTGTTGAGGCAAGTCATGAAAGAGTGGAGCCTCACTCATCCGGCACAGATGTACTTTTGGAGCTGATTTGTAACATGTGCATTTCACAGGGTGGCCACTTTTCAGAGGGCACCCTCTCATCCTAACCTATCTTCCAGTGACCCCTCAGTATTATCATAGATTCACAGCTGCCTTAACACAAGTTGAAAATGCTGTGTGATGTCAAATTTATAAGGATGGAGGTGGGCCATGTCCCATGGACCTTCTGGACCCATGTTTTAGTACTTCATGAAGAATTGTTATACAGGACTGGCCAGATAGCCCAGCAGACTAAAGCACCTGCTTTAGCAGGCTCAGGGACTGAGGTTTGATCCCTGCTAGGCCATGGTGGCCCTGCCCCCAGAGCACATTGAGACAACAACTAAGACTGGGCGTGTTAGCGCACCCTGTAATCCCAGCACTTGGGAGGCTGAAAACTGGAGGATCACTGTGAGTCTGATCTGTGTAGTGAGACCCTGTAAACCATGTACTAAATACATTTTTAAAAAAAAGAATTGTTATATGAAAAATTCAAAAGGAAAGACAGTTAAAGAAAAACTCATTGTTGACTCTATGTCCACCTCTGTAAGTTTTTAAGGAGGATCTTACAACTCAAGCAAAACTAATAGGTGAGGTGGTGGGAAACGTGTAACAAAACTACTTTCTCTGAAATCTTAAAGAAAGGCCAGAGGACCTCTGCTTATGGGGCCTGGGAATGAGTAGAAGCTGACAGCCTCACTGTATCCTTCCAGCAGTTGGTCACACCCTCAGATGTCCACAGCTGGTGCCTTGTATAGCAGCAGACACTGTAGACCAACTTTTGGGCCACAAGCAGAACAAAACCATCCTTCAAATGCAACTATCAGAACCAGGAATATTTCCATTCCCAGGGTAGAGCAGGAGGCAGCCAGGAGGAGACAGGAGCAGGCAGTATCCCACTGAAGTAAGAGAGCAGTGAGAAGGGCCTAGCCTCATGACATGCATCTGGGGCTTTGGTCAGTTATTAATAGCTGTTAATTGGGCAGCCAAGAAGCAAGCAGAGGTAGGACCCCAAGGCATGGACACTGTGGCCTGGCAGAGAGAGCCCATGGGTCCAGGGCCACAACTCTTGAGAGCTTCAGATAAGGGGCTGCAGGTCTGGGAGGTCATTCCGCACTGACTTCTGGACCTGGGGATGCTCACCAGTGTGGTGGAGACAGATGGTGACTAGGCTCTGAAGCCTTGAGCTCAAAGGGAAGAAAAGAGGATAATTGCACTGTCTACTGCTAGACAACCTCTCCTTCCTTGTGCTGAGGTTGACACAGTATAGCAGTCAGAAGAGTTCAGGTATGCCAACTGGACCTCAGCACCATGCAGAGGCTGGGCCAGGGAGGGGCACTGCCTTCCATCCTGACAGTGTGATACTGACCTAAGATCCCCTTCTAGGGTAGCAAACTCTTAGGGATGATGGTCTTGCAAAGGTCAGGTACAGCTAAAGAAATGTCGTTGGAGTTCCCAGAGTGTGCCCTCATTATTCATTTTTAACCAAAACCTGCTGAAGAGGCCACTCTCCCAGGGCAGCATGGCAAGAACAGTCTTAAGAGCATAGCCTGGCAGGAAGGCTGTGTGGTTATACTGCAGCTGGTTATACTCACCTAAAATTCCTGAGTGCTTGCTGTTCTGGTCTGGGACTAGACCCCCAGTGATGTGTTGCTCTGCTGGGGTCTGATATGGCTTCCCTGGGATAGGCATGAACCTTTGCCTGGGGTCCTGGCCCCCTACCCAGCCCACATTCTCTCCCAAGAAAAATGTTGGGGATTAAATGCATCCCTTAGATTCATGTGTTGAAGCCCCATGGGGCCTTTGTAAGGTGACAGTGTGACTGAGAAGAACCACACAGTCTACAGGATTTCATTATGGCAGCCTGAACTGACTAAGAGCAGTGAGAACCCTAGAGCTCCCACATGACTTGATCCTCCCTCCCATGTCCTGATGAGCAGGGTGCCAGCAGACCTGTCTCAGAATGCCAAGGTCTTTGGAGGTCTTAGCATTGTTGCCACTATCCATAGGTTAGCCCTGGTCCTGGAGAGGCCTTACCACTGCTGAGAAATGTGGATCAACTGGTCCTTATTTGATGAGGTTATTACCCTGCATAGAGCCAGCAGTCCCTCAAGAACATCCCCAAGGATACTCACTGAAGCTGACCCATAGCCACACTCTGAAGGGTCTTCCACCAGTGTGGTGATGCACCTCCTGCAGCACCTTTCCCTGGCAAGGACCTGGGGGAGGAAGAGCCAGTATGTGCTTGTGAACCATCTATGGACCCAATGGCAGCTTCTGCTCAGTGAGCTATACTCCCCATGTGGAAACATCCAGCTCCTTTCCTGACCCAACATCTGTCCTTTCCACCACAAGGTTTCAGTGCTATGTGTTTCACTGTCTGGCAGCAAATGTGTCCCCAGGATTTAGAGTCTTATTGTTGTGAAGACATATCTTTCCTCTGCTGGACAAACGGGCAGGCATATATGAGCACCATACTGGAGGACTGTTCTTTGTATTCTACTGGACTGTTGTGATTTGTGTCTAGATGTCCCCACAAAGCATCATGCAGCATGGGGTGGGCTTCTAGAGTTTTTGATTAATTCATGGTACAATGGTGGTATTGTGTGCTAGTGCCACACCCAGGGAGGGGTAGCCTACATACAGTATAAGGGAGGAAAAGAGTTTTGTTCCTACTCCTCCCTTTTTGCTCTTGCTGCTTTTGTTGTCTTCCATGGCCATTAACTGTTGCACCTGTGCCATGCTACCCTACCTTGGAGCCAACTGATTATGGACTGAAACCTCCACAACTATGAGCTAAAGAAAACTTTCTTTCCTTAATTGTGAGTGTTGGGTATTTTGTCCCAGCAATGAGAGAAAAGTAAGACACCAACTGAGTCTCAAGGAGCAAACTTGCTCTCCATTTGCTTCAGGGCCCTAGGTCCTGAGGCCTTGCATGAAGTACCATCAAGCCCCCCGTCTTCCTCATTACAGATAGCCAACATCGTGTCCACATGTTTCCCCAATGGAAGGATTTTCCAGAAGGAAGAACCACATCTCATTTTAGACTCAGGCCCCAGCAATGCTAAGGTTTCTTGAAAAGCAATATTGAGACTTAAAAAAGCAATGCCAAGGTCCTAGATTTCTTCCCATTTTCTTTCTGCAGAAGTTACCTCTGGATTTTAAAGGATCTCTTGAAAGAAAAAAAAAAAAATCTCTTGTAAGACAATGGTAGACAGAGAGTGGAGCCCAGACTGGGAAGGCAGTGGAAGAAACATTTGGACCATCCCAGAGCCCCAGTAGCCAGAGTGATCCCTGGAGAGAGGCAGAGCAGAGTCCTGGGTGAGAGTCAGTCTTTAGTTGATTCACATGGAGGATGACTTGTCTGTTCTTGGGGTTCCTTTCTCCTCTCAACAGATAGCAGTCCCAAGAGACCACAGAACATCACACACACACACACACACACACACACGCATACGCATGCATACACACACACCATTCCAGAGACTGCTCAGTTTCCCCATAGGTCAAATCCTGGACATCTGGCTATCTAGGCCAGAAACCCAAAGCCTAGAGTTGCATGGACACCTTTCTCTTCCTTTTCCTTTCTTTTTCTGATTTTTGTTTTTCATTATAAAAGTGTTCACACGTGGAGAGAGACGACATGTGTGGCACACATGGCCTATAGTTCCCTGCCAGGGACTTCTTCATGCTACACACAGGGCACATGAGGACATTGCTGGTTGTAATGTGGTTTCCAGAGTTGTCACATAGCTGAAAGATTGAGCACTGGAGTGTGATGTGATTTAAATGAATTAAGTGGGTCTGATTGTATTGAGTTGAATAAATCCTTGAACTCTAAAGGAAAGAAGCAAGTTACTAGAAAAGAGACTCCATTTTTCAGCTGGTGAATGTTTTGAAGTATGCGAGGCATGACTTACAGTTTGTGGACCCATAGACCAAGTTCAGGCTGTCAAATAGCTCTGACTACAGGTGTGCACCACTGTGCCCTGCCAGATAGCCTTTGTTTCATCCTACCTGTCCACCAGTGTCCCCAACTCTGTATTCAGTCCCTTCTCCATCATTCTGGGAGGTGCAACTACAACATGACCTGTGCAGAGTTCCTTCTTTTCTTAACTTGTGATCTTAGAGCTTTGATGTGGCTAGGAAAAGACTCATCTTCATGCCATTATGGCCTTTCTGAGGTCACCAGACCTGCCAGTTGTGGCCGATAATTCCAAATGACTTGTGATCTTACTGTTCCTCTGTCAGATGCTTTGGGTGTAGCTAGGTTCTGAGAAGACTCGGAATGCCAAGCTTGAAACTGCCCTGACCTGGACTCAGGGAACATTGGCAGCCCCAGCCCAAGCTTACATGGGGCACATGGACCCACCTGATGCATTAAGGCCTGGCAGATGCTCTTTGGAGCCACTGGGTGAGTGGCTGCTGAGAACAGCCCCCAGCCTGCCTGGTACCTGCACACTAACCATTTCCTGCTGTGTCTCCTAGGAGCTGGGATGGTGGTAGACTGGGAGCAAGAAACTGGCCTGCTCATGAGTTCAGGGGATGTGCGGATCGTCCGGATCTGGGACACAGACCGTGAGACAAAGGTGCAGGTAACCGTGGTAGGCCTGACAAGTGCCTGGTCACTGTGCAGGTCCCCTTACCCTATCCCACCAGTCTCTAGCCTCTCTCCTCACTGCAGATAGCCATTACGTGGGGTTTCTGGGGCAAGGCAGTCAGTGATTGCCTCTTGTTGTGCTGGGGAGGCAGGTGGAGAAGGATGTGCCTTGTTGGAAGAGAACCTAGCTCTACAGCCTTAGAAGCTAATTACCTCTAGATGTACATTAATCATGACACTTTGACCCAGCATTGCAGTATAATTAAGACTATGCTAAGCCTAGTTACTTTCAAATATTATTTTATCTGTGCAAATTAGGAATATCAGAAATCAGTAGGGTGAAATAATATTTTAAGTTAGAATGATTATTGATTTCCCTATGAGTTTCTTAATGCAACCTCTGTGTGTGTGTGTGTGCGCGCGCGCGCCAGGGATTAAACCCAGGGCTTCAGGCATGCTAAAGCATACATTCTACCACTGAGCTGCACTCTGTCCCTTTAGCATCTTTTATCTTCAGTTTTAATAAAGAGGGAAGAGTGTACTGGTTTTGCCCAAAGCCCCTGGGAAGGCAGAAGACCAGGCAGCTATCCCACTAGAATCCAGCTCAGCCCACCTCCTTTGGAGCACAGGAGGACCACAAACACTGTAAGGGCAGTGCTTGGGGGATTTTAGTTCAAGAGTATATCCTTCCTTATGATCCCCTAAGAGGTACAGACTAACCCAGCCTCTCCATCCTGCCCACATGGAGGCACAGGCCATGTGCAGTTGGAAAGCAGCTCTGTAGAGCTGTGGACCTGGGCAGGGAAGGACTTGTACGGACCTGGGGGATATGAGGCCTGTTTACCTGCAGCTGTCAGAATTTGCTGTGGCTCCTCTGAGCAGTGCTTCAACTCCTGGCTACCATGGTCATCTCCTCTCTGTCATGTCTGGAAATAAATCTTGATAAAGTTTTCCACTTCCTGACAGTAAGTGAAAATATAGATGCCCGAGATTGTTTCCCAAGACAGCATGCAGACCTCAGCGGTTGCCTCCAAAAAGTAGCCTCCCTGAGTGACCTGCAGGCTGTGTCCCACACCCTCTGAGACGTGGCTCATTCAGAGTTACCATCACTACACCTTCAATGTCTCATTACATCAGAGCTCAAGGGACTTGTTCAGAGCCTCCTCATCTCACCTGGGCAGGACTATTTTCTGTATTTGTGAATTTCCTCTCAGGTTTCCCCGATATAATTGGAGAAGCACTTTTTCTCCTCTTGAGGCCCATTTTTTGTCTCCCACCCTCTTCTGACAGGCATTCATCACTGCTCCTGCCCTTCTGCAGCATTTATGGGCGCCAAGGGGAATGGGAGAGCTGCTGCTCAGCTCTTCCCCCAACTAATTAGGAGATTTGAGAGAGAGCTGACGAGGGTTCTTCCTTGCCAGGATATGCTTTATCGTTCTTTTCAGGAAGGAGGGAGGCGTTGCTAGAAAGTTTAACTGGCACCAAGAGCTGGGTGTCCCCAGAGGTGCCTGCAGGCTGCCACTGCTCTTGGGCTGTGCCTGTCTCAATGGTGGGCAAAGGTTCAGGGCAGACAGGGGTAGACAGAGTCCTTGGGAGCCCCTTGCAGTGGAGACAAAGGCAGGAGCAAGATGGATTCATCCAAGCAGGTGCTTCAGGGCAGCTGGATGCCTCATCTTCACTGCCCTCTTTTTGGGCCTAGGACATCCCCACTGGTGCCGACAGCTGCGTGACAAGTTTGTCCTGTGATTCCCACCGCTCACTCATTGTGGCTGGCCTCGGTGATGGCTCTATCCGTGTCTATGATAGGAGAATGGCACTTAGCGAATGGTAAGGTACCTGCCCCCCTCCTCCAGTGCTGCATGGGATCCTTCCACATGATGCAGTCACCTCACTGCTAGTGTGTTGTCCACATTGCTCAGTAAGATGTGGTACTTCCCAGGAGCCTGCGGTGGAACACAAATCCAACTGGGAGGCTCCAGCTAGGCATATCCCATATAAGCAGTACCCATGGCCCAAAGAGGACAGGACATGGACAGGGCTGGTGGCTTATGCTTGTGACTTCGAGTAAGACTAGCAAGGCAAGGTCCTGGAAGGACACCTGCCATCTCCAGGGTCTCTGCTAAACACCACCCACACTTTCTCTTAGGCGTGGGTATACAGAGTGGCTAAGAGCACAAGCAGGCACAGCATGGCACTGAGCCATGTGGCTGCTGTGGTGACCACTAACCAAGTAGCCCTATAGGGTAATACCATTGCCTAGGACATCTCCACTCATGCTGACAGCTGCATGACAAGTCAGTCCTGTGATTCCCACTGCTTATTCATTATAGCTGGCCAAAGGGCTGGTGACCTGGTACAGACCCTGGTCAGGGAAGCAGCCACATGGCAGAAGCCACTGGGAACTGAGAAACCTCAGGAGAATGAATTGAGCTGGGACATCACCTTAGCAAGAGTGGGTCTGGGGGGCAGATTCAAGGCCTGGTAGGCTAGAACATCTGCAGGCCCATGTGCTCTCTACCATATAGCAGCCCTGGTCATGTGGCCCTTTCTATGGGAGTGTCTCTTGCTGGATGGTAGGCACACCATCATCTAAAAGCAGCTGTTGGGGCTGGGGAGATAGCTCTGTGGCACAAGTGCCTGCCTGGCAAGTGCAAGATCGTGAGTTCGAACCCCAGTCCCGCAAAAAATAAATAAATAATAAATAAATAAATAAAATAAAAGCAGCTATTGTGGGAACACCTTATGGGGTGAAAGGGTGTGTTTTACACTATGTCTGTTACCTCTCGACCTCCCTCCCCTCTCCAGAAAAAGCCACTTAAGCACTAAGTAATCTTGGGAATTGACCCCACAAAGGCTAGAGAGTCCCAGAGCAGCCCTGAAGGCCAGGCAGAAATCCCAGTGGTCATCGTGGCCCTGGGCCCTCACTCACTGGGAAGGACCCTTCTCTCACCAAGGCCTGGTAGCCAGAACCAAGGAGACAATGCTTGCCTTCACTGTCCACTATCCACCCCGAGGGTGCATCTTTGCTCTGATCACTGATGAGGCTGGTGGCATCCAGTTGTGCCATAGACCTGATGTAGGGACTC
Organism: Capromys pilorides; assembly: GCA_004027915.1. NCBI lineage: Eukaryota > Metazoa > Chordata > Mammalia > Rodentia > Capromyidae > Capromys > Capromys pilorides. The sequence continues at coordinate 41,705 of PVKN010000353.1, read as the reverse complement.
CATAAGCTGACCAGCAGTGACCCACTGAGCTACTCTGGAGCTAATGATGGCCTCTTCATGTAGGCCTGACAGTAGCTCAGGGCTCAGCCAAGCACCAGGCCAGAGGAGGCACAATAGTGCCCACTGAGGCAGGCCTCAGACAGGCCACATGTCTAGGGTAGCAACTGGCCCCATATACAAAATGGATAGTGCAAGGCCTGCAGACCCCACAGCACAGGTATCCTGGGTGCTCTCAATAAACCATTTTCCCTGCCTCGGTGTAAGGCCATGTGTGTGGCCTCTGAAATCCCAAGAGTTACCCAACCAGCTACTCAGTCCTGCCCTGATGGTGACTTCCTCCCTTGCAGCCGCATCATGACCTACCGGGAGCACACAGCATGGGTGGTGAAGGCCTATCTACAGAAGCACCCTGAGGGCCACATCGTGAGTGTGAGGTAACCACAGTGTATGCAATGGTTGGCTATAAAAATGTTAATTTCTTTCCAGTTTTCTTTGGCATTTAAACAGCTGGCAAGTGCTGGCATTTGGGGGGCAATAATTGACTCCTATTTGGGGACTGACTAGAAAGGTCAGGGTGTGGAGCTGGGGGCAGCACAGATGCTTGCTGGCTGCAAGCAGAAGAAGCCACAGGCAGACATGTTCTCCACAGGTGGGAGTGGGGAACGCAGGGCCTCTGGTGGCTACAGGCATGGTGCCAAGCAGGATTGTTGCATTGTCAAGTTGAGCCATTTTCTGCACATAAATTCAGTTCTGCTGTTCGGTAAATACTGTGCTGAGAGCAGAGAATATTTATTTGCCTGTTAACAGGACAGCAAAATGTAATTTATAGTCACAAAGCCACCATCTCTTCAAAAGAGATGTTCTTTTCTCCTCTGTTTGCAATGTAAAAACAAAGCATAATTCTTGGGATGGACAACTATGGGAGGTGGAAGGCAGGGAACTGTCAGAGCTCCCTCACTGGAAACAGTGCCTCCTGCCTTGCCGGCCTCTGCAGACCTGGCTGGGGTATTTAGCCCCAGATCCCACACATCATCTTTTTCTGGCCCTGGGGAACTTGGCAGGGGCCTACCTGCTGGGATCAAAGAGAAGGGTCTATGAGCAGCATTGGGGTCAGTGGGCTCAGCATCAAGTGGTGTGTATATCAAGGGGCATTAGAGTCCCCAGGTCCAGTGCCACTGTTCCCCAATCAGCTACCCCCTGGGCTGTAGGGAGTCCCCAGGGTCCTGCCCATAGGTGTCACTGTGACCTTCTCCTGCAGCGTCAATGGTGATGTTCGCTTCTTCGATCCCCGGATGCCTGAGTCTGTGAATGTGCTACAGATCGTAAAGGGGCTGACGGCCCTGGACATCCACCCCCAGGCAAACCTGATTGCATGGTAGGTGCCCCATCTCCCTGTGAGTAGGGATTCTCAGGCCACTGTGATGGGGTTCACTACCCTCACACCATCTGAAGGAGAATGGATTGGAGCATTGAACTGTACTATAATGAAATTTAAAAAAAAAATCTCTTCCCTGCTCCATCCTCCTCCCAGAGCAAACTCTCAGGGCCCAATGAGTCATTTCTGGGACAGACCCCCAAGTCCTCATATGAAGGACAAGAGATAAGCCATTCTATGAATCAGGTGCTCCACCTGCCCCACCAGCCCTGCCCCTTCAGTCTTCCATCTCTGGGCCCACCATTTGTCTCACCCTAAAAGGAAGCAGATTCTGATGTCCTAAACTTCTCTATTCCTTCCCTGCAGTGGCTCCATGAACCAGTTCACTGCCATCTACAATGGAAATGGCGAGCTGATTAACAACATCAAGTACTATGACGGGTTCATGGGCCAGCGTGTCGGAGCCATCAGCTGCTTGGCCTTCCACCCACACTGGGTCTGTGCCGTATGCCAGGATCAGATGGAAGTGGGATTGGGCAAGTGGGGTGCTAGCAACAATCAGGGGCCACCTGAGTGACTCCTGTATCCTGAACCCTTCCCTCCCTGTCTCAGGAAAGAGGAGACAGCACAGAAAGCAGCACAGGAATGTCCTTGGGTCCCTGATGCCCCTGTCTCCTCATGAGGGATCCACAGATCAGTGCACAAGAGCACCAGGCCTTAATCTGAGTCTACTTATGGATTGTGTGCTATGTGTGTTTAAATTAGGATGCTGCTGCCTGCCTGCCTTCCCTCCATGCAAGCCTACATGCAGCTCTCAGCTGAAACACACATTTGATTCCCAGATTGGGGGTTTGGGGGGTCATGAAGAGCAGCTGTGGGGAACCGTGGGCAGTATGCAAATCGCCTGCCACAAAGGGGGGTGATGTATCATCCCTGCTAAAAACTGGTGGTTAGCAGGCACATAGCTTCCAAGCCCATCTTCAGTTCAGGGGCAGAGGGTCACTTATGACACCTGGACTGGCCTGGGGCTGAACACCCTCATCAGCCCTGCCCAGCAGCCTTGCTCATTCCTCATCCCTCTTTTGTCTCACAGCCTCATCTGGCCGTTGGAAGCAATGACTACTACATCTCTGTGTACTCCGTGGAGAAGCGAGTCAGATAGCAGCACCCAGGGCTCCCACCAGGCCAAGGCCACTGTGTACATAGTGAATCCACTCACTCCAGGTGTAGCACCCCACCACCAACTGGCTCCTGACTCAGCTGCTACCAATTGAGGAGGGACCTTGTGCTTTCTTTCTGTCTTCACTATAATATCCAAAAAGTCCAGGGCAGGGAGGGCCTTGGCTTGACATTGCTTCTTGCCTTGAACCAGCACCCAGGCACCTGGCACTCATAGTGTGTCACAGCACATAATGGTCTCTTCCAGGCCTGTTTTTCTTCTGAGGTTTTTTAAGGGAGATGTATTTGTTTTATTTTCCGTGTGACCAGAGCATTAGCTACAGAAAAGATGGACCGTTGGTGGCGAAGCCTTCATAGGGGCTAGGGTAACCACCCTGCCCCAGCCAACCTGGCCCACTGTCCTCTCAAAGTATAAGCCCAGAACCACTCAGAGCGGGCTGGATGCTACCGGAGACTCAAGAGGAGGGAAAGGGAAAGACAGAGGGGCGCAGCCAGCAAGTGGAAGGAAGCAGTCTATTTGGAGTTCTGGGGCTGCTCAGCCCAACAGCCTCCCTGTCACTGGCTTTGTCTGGGGATTGAAGAAAGGCCCCAGAACAGCCAGACTTTTGGCTCAGCTCCCAGAATGGGCCACTCCACACAGAGCTGCTTGCAGGATAGGGGTTTGTGTGGCTGGACAGGTGAGGTGGGTTCCTGGCAGCTGTGGTTCTGTCCTAGTTCACCTGGGCACCAGTAGTGCTGCTGCTCCTAAGAGCAGTATGCCAGGGCCTGTCCCTCTGCCTGTGCCTACACACAGCACACTCATCACCCACACAGATGCAGAGGCACTGTGGGACCCTAGGTCTGCAGATAGAATGACAGCCCCCATGTTCGTGTGACCAAGGCTCGCCTCCTGCAGACTGCGATGCAGGAGTTCCTTGGTGGCTTCTTGTGTATCTGGTATGCAAGCTGGGGAAAACCGTACAGACAATTTAGTCCTGAGAAGGAGCACAGAGAATTGCTGAGCAATTACAACACAACTGTAATGATGGTGTTTCCAAAAGGATTTTTTTATTTTCCTTGGGAATCAGGATCTTCCAGAGATGGAGATGTGATATGGCTCGATTGATTCTGCCAGAACAGTGGGTGCATGAGTCAGAGCCAGGAAAGGAAGGCCAGGTCCCTCGTGCTGTGACTGTGGTTCACCTTTGGCCAAAAGCATCTTATGGGTACATGGAGCCCTACAGGCAGCGCTGGGCCAACCTGGAGCCAGACAAGACCTAACAAGGCAAGATGGAGAAAGAGGCCCTCTGCTGCCCACACGCCAAACACTCACTCCCCAGGAAAAGGCTCCAGATGAAGTTGCTTTCCCTCTCGGGGGTGAACAAGCATCCTGGAGTCAGCAAAGACCTAACAGGTCTGGACTGATTCCCACAAGCCCAGCCCCAGCTCTGCGGGTGCTCCAGTGGGTGACACACTGGAAACTTCTGAGGGGGATCCACCCACAGGCCCAGCAGGTGGCCCTCCATGACTGACAGAGTGGTTCAGCTCCACTCCAACCTAACTTGCATTTCTGTTTATTTTGAGACAAAAACCACCACTGGCAAGTACAGATGGCTCTGGAGGTGACAAGACCCTCCCTACCCCCCAGAGCCCCTGACATGGTGTATATGTCCAGAAGATGCCGTGTGGGCTGGGTCTTCACAGGCTGGATGCGAAAATTCAATCATGAAGTTAACCAAGCCTCAAGAGAACAGTGACCTAGAGTTCCTTTATTTATTTTACCAAATTGAGAATTGAAAAAGACTTTGACAAAATGTGGAATTGTAAAATGTGAAACTATGAGCAATGACAAACAATAAATAGTTGAAAAATAAAAACCGTGCAGGAATGTCTGACTATGTTGTGTTGTCCCTTAGGGCAGCAGCATGCCTTCCCCTGTTGGTGACATCACTGCCTGCTGAGGTTGGCAGATGAAGTAGGCCCAGACAGGAGGCCAGCGGCATTGCCCAGATCTTCAGCAAATGTTCCCAGCTACCTTGTGCTGTCCTCAAAGCATGGGCCACTTTATATATGGATCCCTGTAGACAGGCACATTTGGCCTGGCATGTCCGTGAGGACACAAAGCTTTCCTGGTGACTGGGCCTCCAAGTCTTCCCAGTGCACCTCAAGCCCTGTGGCTACCTAAAAAAGGACCCAAATTCAGGAATAAGCATGCTGGGGAATGGCTAGCCTACCTGGTTTCTGTTTTTTTCTCCTTTTACTTAACACTCAGTTGTGATTTTAGAGTGGCTTGCTGAGTCAGGTCAGGGTGCCATCTGGCTGCCTTGCTCTCTAGGGGAAGGTTTATTTCTGGGCCACTCTACTTTCTAGTGCCCTGCCCCTTGGTTCCTTGTCTCCCCACCTTCAGAACCAGCAACCACTGGTAGTTTTTCTCATAGCCCTTGCTCTGACTTGGACCCTCCTGCCTCCGCTTCCACTTTGAAGGACCCTGGCTGACCCAGGCCATCCTGGTAGTCCCAAGTAATCTCTCTGTGCTGGAGGCAGAGATCAATACCATAACCCACTTTGCCAGGTAACAAAGCATGGTTGTATTCCAGAGGTGGGCTGTGGATGTCTCAGGGGTCATTATTCTGCATATCATCTCTGTCTACCCCAAAGATCCTCTAGGCAGAGCCTACCAAGACTCCAAATCCTCAGCCCAGGTTGCCAGGGCTGAGGAGGGCTGGGCTCTGATATGCAGTATAGCCATGGCTTTGTCTTCCAGAGTCAGATGGGTCAGTGCTGGCCATTGTGCCACAGATCTCTTTGGCCCTAGCAGCTGCATGTGCCTCAATCAACAAACACAGGCCCGTGGTGTGGTGGGTGAGGATAGACTGTAAATAAACAAATTTCCTGAGACATGTACACAGCTCTGAGCTCTGGCCAGGAAGGTGGTGAGGCACTAGTTGCCATGGTAACCTGGAGGTACTGGGCTGGGATGCCTGGCATCACTCAGGCAGTGCCGCAGCTCTGCCTGAAAAGCAATGATTTTCCTGTTAGCATTGGGTTTCCTGTCAGCAGGACCTGACTATAAATTGAGTTTTTGTAAGAATGGAGTGGGCCTGTAGCCAGTCCAGTGGGAAAGCAAAGGCTGCACTGGTGCTGTAAGGCTATGTGGCCACAGTGAATGGCCAGGAAGAGCTGAGCTGGGGGCATGTGTCCCTGCCTGAGGGACAGCCAGCTTCCCTGGGGCTGCCCCCACAGTGGGAGGGGTGTTGTGGGGGGGGGCCTCAGGTACCTACTCCATGGGATTTTCACTCCTTCCCACTCACCCCTGTCTTCATCCCCTTCCTGGAGTTTCAGCAGGCACCCCTGGAAGGTGTCAGAAGGACTGGCCTCTCCAGTTAGTCCGGTTCAGTCACTGGCTTGATCAGGGACTCACAGGCTCCCAGAAGTAGAACAGCGCCTCCATGATAGGCAATAAAACCATAGAAGACAGACAGATGAAAGAAAAGAGGGATGGAGCAGTTAGGACTAGCAACTAAGCGACACCAGCACCGCAGGGATTATATTTGAAAACATGGGCCTTTGAAGAGAACAACCAGGCCCCAATTCAGTCCAACTGGTGTTGGAATGAGAAAAGGAGACAGACACAGACAGGGTCCATAAGCCCAGGAGAGATCAGCCCAGCCACCTCACCTATGAGGGGACAAACTCCTGTCCTTTAAGCCACCAGTCAATGGTGGCTGACCAGCAGCCTGGGACACTGTCCACTGGCACCTTGGAGCCACATTCTGACTCAAGATACACCTTAGCCTAACAACTGGCCAGCATCTCATCTTCAACTGGAGACAGTGACTACACAGGTTTAACTGCTGTGAGCCTTAAACAGCTAGACCACCAAAGTTGCCAGAACAGCACGGGTGCCAGAGAAGTGTCAGGCAGGGGCTGTGTAGTCACCAAAGGTCTTCATGGCAGGGAGAGGCCTCTGGTAGAGCACAGCCCACAGGGTCCTGTGGCCACAGGACACCAGCCCAGACCCCAGATCTATGGCTCCTTAGCTAAGAAGATAAGCCCTCAGCTCTCCACCATTGACTTGCAACAGGCATGCCTCCATGGTGGCCCCTTGGACAACAGCAGCCCTGACTCTGCCACCTCCCATACTCACCTGCTCAGGTGCCACCCTGCAGCCCACCTCCACCCCCACCCCACTAGCCAAATCAGAGCCTCCATTCTGCTTAGGCTGTGATTCATTTGCTTGAAGATTGAAGCTCATCTCCTCCTGTCCTAGCCCCTCCTGGACCTGTGGTTCCCAGACCAACAGCTGTGTATAGGAGTAGCTCCAGGCTCCCATCTGCTACCATGTGACCTGGGCATATGGGCTTCTCTGACACAGGCTCAAGATACTGCCACCCAATATGAGGATAAGGAAGCACCTGAGACTGTCACATATATCATGGAGTACTACAACAGCTGAAAGCCAGCTAAGAGCCACAAGGGGCTCCTGTCTCCACCATCCTCTGGCATGGGGAAGATGGACATTCTCAGGTCATGGTTCTGAGATGTATCTCAGGCTCCTAGGCTTGGAGACATGGTCATGGCAGTCATCTGTGTCCTCAGTGTGACACCAAGACACTGATGCTCTGCAGTTGGAGCCCATGTCCCAGGGTCAGCACAGCCACCTCTGCTTGCCACCTCAACACCCTCCAGAGACCAAGAGATGCCTACTAAAGGGTAGCATTATACTAATTTTTGCTCCGAAAAACAACAGGGCTATTTTCAGGGGAAGTTTTCTTTTTTTACATACCAAAACTCTACATTTCTTCAAATACAGTCATGTCATCTTCGGGAACATCATCTTAACCATCCAAACCCAAATTCCAGCCTCAGTTTCCTGCAACTCCATTTCCCACAGGACCTCTGGCCCCAGTCTCTTATGTGCAGCAACAGAGCTGCCTTCTTGTCCATGTAGCCTGCTTGCAGCATGTTGGCCACGTGGCTGTCAGTGATTTTATCCCGCAAATTCTTCACCCAAGTCCTGACCTCCTGCACACTGGCTTCACGAAGTTTCCATTAAAGCAAATGTAACTGAAGACTTATGAGACAGAAGCAGCAACAGAAATGATGACAGTTAAGAACAATGTACCACATGAACGTTGACAAAAAAAATTATAGGCACCAAAATTCAGAAAACACTTATTTCACATGAGTACATTAAATATATCCATAAGAACACACAATGTATTAAATTATGAAGATTCACAATAGACAACCACATCCACTCGTTACCAAGTGCACACATTGTCTGCATGTTGTGTCTGTACTCAAATTAGTCATTCAGCAGTGTTTCGAATTGATCTGTTTACATAAACAGTTACCTCATTCAAAGCACCTGCTTGTGCATTTATAAATAATTTATAGTATCATGTATTTAAGTGTAAATGTCAATATTATTTGTTAATACTTAATTATATATTAATTTTTGTTTTGTTTTATGAGAAGGGTTTGCTGTGCAGCCCATGCTGGCCTCGAACTCATGGCGATCCTCCTGCTTCAGCCTCCTGACTGTGGGATTACAGGTATGTGCCACCACACCTGGCCATTAATACTATTTTATAATTCAGTACCTCTGTTGAGTGTTGCAGTGTGCATACTAAATGCATCCATTCAACAGTCTTACCCAGGGCTTATTTTGGGAGTCAGGTTTATTTTCAGGAAAATAAAGTACAAAACATTAATGAAAGTTAGAGGACTGAAAGAGAAAGAAAGACATCCCATGTTCATGAATTAGAAGAACTAATACGACTGGTAAGGTGACAGTACTCCCCAAAGTAATCTAACAATCTCACATCCCAATCAAAATTGCAATACCCTTTACTTGAAAACCAACCCTCAAATTTATACAGCACTAAAACTGCCTCCAGATAGCTAGGACAATATTGAAAAGAATCAAAGGATTCACACCTTTTTTTCTTGACACAACATGAGCAACTCTCAGAAGAATCATTGAACAAGTGGAAGAGGTCAGAAGTAAGTTCGCACATGGTATAGTCCTGTTTTAGGAAGTATCCAGAACAAGTTGACCCATGGAGACACATAGAACTATGGTTATCAGGACAGACAGGAAAGGAGTGACCACCTGCCTGATGTGCATAGGGGACTTGCTGGGGGTGACAAGAATGTTGTGGAGGTGGACGTTGCACAGCATTGAGTGCAGCAGATCCTTCCAAGTTGTACACTTCTAAATGGTTAACTGTGTGCTACATGACTTTCATCTCAATTTTTAAAAAAAGATTGCCCAAGACAGGATGGCAACCTGTTGGCAGAGCACCCAGCCCAGGCACATCTCAGGCCATAAACATTTGAATGCGGTTGGGCTCTCCTGGGTGTAGGTCCAGAGGGAGGTGGGGGGTGTGAATTTCCAGTTTGAATGCCTGCTCCCTTTGCTAAAATTCACATGGCAACCATCTCCTGAGAGGGGCCTGTAGTGGGACTGGAGCAGCAGCACCTCCCGACTGAGCCAGTGGAGGTCCTTATGGAAGGGGTTCCATACCTGCTTCTGCCTCCACAACATGAGGACACAGGCTACAAGACAGCACCTCGGAGCCAAAGCATGGTCCCCTATAGGCCCCAAGCTGCTGAGGCCCTGATCTTGGACTTCCTTCCCAGATCTGGTTTCCAAACTGTGAGAAATACTTTTCTGTTCCTTATAAACTGCCTACACTTAGGTAATATTTTTTGTAATAGCAAGCAAATCCTGTGACCACAGTGTCTCCCACTCTAGCCTCCATGGCCCACCACTAGCTTCTCTGACTCAGCTCCTTGTGGAATCAGGTGCCACAGCCACACAGGGCAGGAGCCTCACCCTATGACCCAGCTCCCAGGATGGCAGACCAGCTGCGTGACTCTTCCTGGTCTGCCTGTCCTGAAGCGCCACCACGTGGCCACCTCGCTGTCATAGCTGCCTGCCCCAACACTACAGGCTGTCAAGAGGAAGACCGCCCCTGGGGCCCTCCCTGCCCCACTCCCCCTACTGCTCACACAGCCCCAAAGTTGTATCCTCACTCTGACCCAGTGTGCAGGTCCTGAGGGTCACCAGCAAGCTGCTCTCCTCCATGCCCTCTTGGGATTCCCTCCCAGCAGCCCCCTCCCTGCCAGTGACCCACCCCCTCCCACCACACATCAGGGACCAGGGCCCACGCAAAGGCTGGGCAGCACTGTGGGTCCCAGGCAGTATACTAAGCAAGTCTGTCCCTTTAATATCTTCATGGTCTAGCATCTACATTTTTGGAGCTCAACCCTAAACCTGGAAGTTTCTTGATTCTTTTGATTCCAGAATGATCCTTGGACTCGCTTGTTCCTTTTCTCTCCTGCCTTTGTCTCTACCTTCTTAGTGAGACCCTAAGATCCCACCAAGAACACTGGACACTGGACCCCTCTATGGATACTGCATAGCTCATGACATCCCACCTGCACTCCACTTGCACCCCACCTACACCCTCTTGCACCCCACCTACACTCTGCCTGTATCCTGCATCCCAGCACATGGGGGATTTGCAGCTAGGGAACCTACTTCAAGCTCCCTTTGGTCTCCTGGCACAAGTCCAGTATGCCACACACATAAAAGCTCTGGGGCAGAGAAGTACCTGTCTGAAAGGAGCCATTATTCCTTCCCTCCAGCTACCTGTACTTTAAATGGAAACTGCCTGCTCTCCTGGACTGCACATCGGTTCAGGTGTGGGAAGGACTCTCAGCCACAGCTGACTGGGCTAGCAGTGCCTCTGAGGCCTGCACTGCCCTCTCCACCCACAAAAGTGTTTTCCTAGGATATGTGGGCCACACAAGTGAGGGTCACATGTCAGTCAGCTCCTGTACCCAAAAGGCCCAGTCACCTTGCCTGAACCCAGCAGGCCTTGGGCTGGAAACACTATTGAAAGAAGGTATGCTATGTTTACAAAGCTGCTCCCCACAGGGACCACACTCTCAGTTTGCCTCCTCATCTGGATGTCATCCATAGACCCAACCACCACATCCTGGTTGAAACCTCCCAGCATGACCCTTGCCTTCCTGCATGCTCCAGATTGTGGGCAGCTCAGCTGTGCACCACCCCCTGCCGCTGCCCTTCCAGTGGCTGGAAGCAGTCAGCAGAGTCCTAGGACTGTTTCCACCTGAGATGACAATGGACAGAGAGCAGAGTCCCTACTGCTGCCCCCTGGCAGCCGGGAGTGCACAGTAGGCCCTGGCAGGCCTGTGATTACACTGTGGTCTCCACACATTGTCCCCCTAGCATAAGAGGCAGCTATGACTACCACGCAGTTTCCTGCTACTGTTCCTGCACTCTCTGAAAGCCACCAGGACCCAGAGATGGGATCCTTTCTCCAACTTTCCTGGATTCTCTGTATAAACACCTCCCTGCTGGACAGCCCAGGGAGTTTCCTATTTTCTTGAGCAACCTTGAGTGATAGGGTATTGGGGACCAGAAGCTACTTCCAGAAACAAGTCCTGGAAGAATCAGACAGAATGCTGATATTATGTTATGGGATGAGTTGCATACCCCTAAAGTTCCTGTTGAGACCCTGGCCTCCAATACCTCAGAATGGGACTTTATTTGGAAATAGAGCAGTTAGTTAAAATGAGGCCATCCTGTAGCAGGATGGACCCTAATCTAAGATGACTGGTATCCTTCTAAAAAGGGAAGACTGGAAAAACTAAATAATAATTATAAAAAGGGAAGACTTGGTTCACAGATACACTCACAGGATGACTGTCATCTGAAGCTGAAGACAGTACTGGGTAGTGCTTCTGCCAAACAAGGAGTCAGCCACTGCCAGGAGCTGGGACAGTCTGGAGTGGCTTACACTGAGAACCTTTGAGGCGCTGGCCCTGCCCATACCTTGGTTTCAGACTTCTGTGCTGCACAGCGGGGCCTTCCCAGGATGTGGCAGACACCCCACCACTGCTGCGAGTGGACTCTTTCTGGAGACCAAAAAGCAGCTCCAAACAGCATCCCGTTGTGGAAATCAGGACAGTGAAGACTGCAGGGTGGGCTGCTGATTTCTACCAGCTCTGGAAAGATTTGATTTTTAAAATAACATACAAGGGATTTTAAATTCTCAGCTTAAAGCAGGGTGAGAAAACCAGGAAATATGTGGGACTATCAGAAAAGAAAATCGAGTTTCTTGTAGCAGGGCTATTGTACCTAAAAATCATTTCCCAGGCTTTACCCTGCTGGTTGTAGAATTACAAGGTAAATTGAATTCTGCGACTCCCCAGGTCACTGATGTAAAGAACGCAGAGCCGGAAAGATCTGGGATGGAGAGAGTTGAGGGGACTGACCTTGTCTACTGCCCACACTGCCCACCTGGTGGCTCCCCTTGCCTGCAGACCACAACTATGCTAGGGACTCCCTCTGGGAGAGCCTATCACTCTGTCACCTCCAGACTCCAAACTGGAGTGAAGCTAAGCTGAGTCCAGAAAATGAGTGAACATCCGACACAGGACCCACCTCCTCAGCACACTGAATTCTTGCTAATTCCAGAAGGAGAATAGTGGGAAAATAGAGTCACACCATGGAATGGAGCAATAAAATGCTGACTGGGCTGGATTTATGGATCTGGCTTCAGCTCTGGAGGCCTGGATTCCAGAGTTTGTCCCCATGAGAAGCCAATAGTTTGTCATATCCAGTATGGAAACCCAGGCTCACAGGGACTCAGCCAAGACATCACCAATTCTGGCCCAACACACAGAGACTTCACTTGAGGTGAGAGAAATGTTGATGCCAAGTGGTCAAGAGCAATGTATTTTCTGTGTGTGTGTGTGTGTGTGTGCACGCGTGTGTCCATTCCCAAAGCACACGTCCTTCACAAAATCCTCTGGGAGTTTGTTGGTAAGGAGGCTGCAGGATAGGGATGAAGGTGGGAGATGCTGCTACCAAAAACAGGTCTCCTGATGTCTCATGGCCTGGAGTGCCAAAGGCTGAGAGGCTGAGGCAGGCTGGGCATGGTCATCAAACAGCAGTCAGAATAATGTTTCTTTGGCCTAAGCTTATTGGGCAAGTGTCCCTAGGATTGGAAAAGAGGGGCCATCTAGTAAAGTCTAAATTGATCATTAAAAAACAAAATCTGAGGCAGCCATGGCAGTGCACACCTGTAATCCCAACTCCCTGGGAGGCAGAGGCAGGAGAATCACAAATTTGAGGCCAGCTTGGGTAACTCAGCAAAACCACATCTCACAATAAAAAGGACTGAGGATATAACTCAGCGGTAACCTTTGTTTGGCGTGCATGATTGAGACTGGACAGTAGATATCTTAATAGAGAGTCACGAGTTCTTACCCCATCCCCAGTAGGCACCAGGGCTGTGAGTAGTCCCTAATCGGCAGGACTGGGGGCCTTCTCTGCAGAAAGCCCCTAAGACACAGATCCACACATTTCACCGTGAGATACTGGGGTCCACCTCAGCTCTTCCCACCCAGATACCTGCACCATCATCCTAGCTACACTTTGCTGTGTGGCACACCATCCCCACAAAGTACCTCCAGATAGTTCACTTGGCTCCTAGATCTGCAACTCTCACAATGCTCGCTGGGAAAGCCTCACCTCTGCCCCAAAGAGTGGCACCCAGAGTGGCTTGGCAGATGGGGCCTAGAACACTCCTTCTGGTGTAGCTCACTGTCATGGTGACCAATGGGTTCCTTCCCTGCAGGTTTACCCATGACTGCTTGGCTCCTCCCAACTTGGTGGCTGAGTTCCAAGAACAAGCAGCCTGAGATGCCAGGAGGAAGCCAAGCCACACAGCTCCACCATGGCCATAACTGAGGGCCTACTGTACACATGGCTGTCGGCCCTCATCCTAGCTCATCGTCTGCTCTGTGAGGACGCAGCTTGGCCTTATGAGGGCTTTTGTAGCTTGCTCAGAGGGACTCTACACCACAGAGGGCACTGGAGCCACAGAGAGGCCTTGCAGAGGAAAGGGCTGCCTCTTCCATTTTGTCTGCAGTGCTGGTTAGGGAACTGAGGCCCTGGCATGCTGAGCTAGGCAAGCACAATACCACCGAGCCACACCCTAGCTCCAAAGGCTTCCCTTTCTTCACCCCCTGCTGTGTCCCCATGGTGCAACGGTTGCACCAAACACTCCTTGGTGCCCCTCTTAGCCACCCATATGATACTTCTACAGCCACCTCCACTGTGTGGGAGCTCCTGGCATAAGCATCCCTTTGTGAGGTGCAAGGCCAGCCAGTAGCCTTACCCAGACAGCCCTGGCTGGCCCGTTGGCAGCTGGAGTCACCATAGGCAGCTGCCAGCTCCTGTAGCAGCCGCAATCTCCAGCAAAGTTCAGCCTGCGCCAGAAAGTTCCCTTGTGTTCACAGCCTTTTCCCTATGTGCTCTCTGCCCTAGAAATACTAGCTGCTATTCCTGGATTCCTCAGAGTTCTGTATCCTTTTAATGGTTAAATATTGTTTTCTAGTTAACAACTCTTCATATCATATTTTCTTGTTCAGATGTCCAGTGTAGTTTCTGTCTCTCGACTGGAACCAGATAACAAGAGTATCATCCCCGTAGTCTCAGGAGACAGATCTTCCAGGACAGAATTGGGAGATTGTTCTGATTGTGATCTTGGGCTTGAATGCATCACTGAGCTTCTTGCTCACAGAAAATGGACACTGCTGCCCTGCAGGGCATGTTGGCATCATCATGAAGGGAGCCAGTCACAAAATGCAACCAAAAGCTTGTACCCCAGGACTCAAATGACAGTAGGAATGACAAGGCTGTGAGGTGGGGACCCCTCTGTGCTTTGGGGCCTTTACAGAAGTCAAAGGATCAGTTGGGCTCCTCAACCCTCAGCTTGGAGGAGCAGAAAATATCCATACTGACTCAGGGGCCCCTGAATTGCCCAACCTGGCCTTGAGTTTGTGATCCTCCTGCCTCACCTTCTCAGAGTGCTAGAATTATAGACACATGCCAGCACAGCTCTCTAATTTCCTCTAACTATACAGCCCACACTGCTGAAGATCAGCAACAAAGCAAGGCGCACACACATGATCACCATGTCAGCCAAACTCCAACCTTTGCCAGCCTCCCCACTTGAAAGTTATAACCTTGAAAACAAGACCAGACCCCTGAACTCAGAAAGGAGACGAAGACCTTGAATCCATAAGTCACTCAGAGCCTCTCCTGCTAATAAGAGTGCCTCTGGCCAAGGGGACGCCACCCTGCATTTGGGGACCCTCTCCTGGGCCACCTACAGCAGTTCTCCTAGGATTCCCTCCTCTTTGGTGGCTTCCACAGTCACCTCCTCTGTGGCAAGATCAGTCATCAGTGTCAATCTGGGGGCTGAGAACAGGGGTGACATAGTAGGAAACAACTCATGGCAGAGAATGGGGAGTTTTTTTTCTGTAAAGGACCAAGGAGGATACATTTTACTCCAGAGGACACCAAAAGCCTCTGTCCACCTTCTTGTTTTACAACTTTTTCCTATTCTTTTTCGGTATTGTTATTGTGTGTGTGTGTGTGTGTGTGTGTGTGTGTGTGTGTGTGTGTGTGTACTTCACAACTCTTTAAAAGTATAAAAACCATTCTTAGCTCATAAGCTGCACAAAAAAATAGGCTCTGGGCCAAATTTGGTTCATGGGCTGTAGTTTGCCAAATCCTGGATTATAAACTATAAGAACTCAGAGATTTTTTAACTATATATTGGCAGAGACCTGGAGATACGTGTGGAAGTGGATTCTAGGGTGTTAGACTGAGGAGGCTGAAATAGAACCCAGATGGGGTGGAATTTGACGCTCCAACCCTCCCCAGGCTCCCCTCATGCAGCTGGAGCCCCAGCCCATGCTTTCCTTGATGGACTGAAACACACTGACAGGGTCTGCAGTTAGCATGAGATGCCAGTGTCTATGCTCTGTGTGGATGACAGAATCCAGAGAATCACAAAAAGAACACTGAATTGGTCTGCCAAGGGCAGCCTATAAAGCCACAACCCAACCATGCACCCTGAACACAACGCTTTCACTAAGGCACAAGAACCAGATGAGTATGGGGATCTCATGTCCTGGAAAGTTCAGTGGCTGCTGTTCTTGGTAAGTAGAGTTGATGGTGAGGGATGGGCTCCCTGACATTTTGGGACAACAGAAGCCCAGAGAAGCAGAGGCCAAAAGGTTAACCACCGAGGTCAAGGTGGGCTGAGCCCTGAAACAGGCAGCTGGACATACTGGAACTCACCATGCCCTAGCCTTCAGAAATCCTGCTTATCAAAGCATCCCTGGGATTAAGTAAGTGAAAAAATCACTATAATATTGCTTGCCTTGACTCAGAACTCTAAAATCTGATGGCCAAAACCTGATTTAAGGCACCATAACAGACCTGACTCACTGTCTCTCACCCCATTTCCAAGTGGAGTCAAATAACAGACCTGGAGAGCTGCCTCTGGAGGAAGAACCCAGAAGCACTACTGCAAGGTGAGAATGGATGGGCTGGGAAGATAGCTCAGTGGTCTGGCAAGTGCAAGGACCTGAGTTTGATGCCTGATACCACATGCCATGGCAGTCCTGGAACCCTGGGTGCAACATACTGGCCCCAAAACCAGGTGTGGTGGCACACACCTGTAATCCCAGCGCAGGGGAGGCTGAGTCAGAGGATCACTAGGAGACTGAGCTGTGTATCAAGACCCTGTATCATAAATAAATTTTTTTTACAAAGAGATGAGAACAGACACCTTCCAGTCAGCAAGTTCTGCACCTATTTATCAAAGTAACTGTGGCACAGAGGAAGGAAATACACAAATAACTTAGGAACCAGAAGGCACTGGCTTTAAGTGGATGCTCATTCCTGGGGACACGGTCAATGGAGGATTTATAAGGGTAAGGTGACATTTCAATTTTGTCCAAAGTTTGCCTCTCAGTGGGGCCAAGGAGCCCACAGACCTTTCCTATGGTTAGTGCCTCAGTTCTGGAATGAACTAGAATAGATGTAGCAGTCAGCATAGTCACTGCATTGCCTCTCATAGGTAATGAGGGGTTGGGGGAAGCCCAAGGACTCCTCCCTACTGGACAGTAAACCAGGGTCACACTGCATCCCTCGGAGTTGCTGAGATTAATGTCACTGGCACAGACTGAAAAGCCATGGATGTAGAGTGTTATCACACCCCCACGTAACTAACGCAAAGTGACCTTAGCCAACCCCTGGGTATGACTGCAAATTTAATCAACTGCAACAATCTCAGAGGCTGATGTTCTATACAGCAGGGAGATGACTGCTCCTCGCGACCCCAAAGGCCCCGGGAAAGTTTCTGACCCTCCAAAGGAGGGAGGCTGCCAGGGAGCAACCATGATTCCACTGAGACTGGAACTAGCCCACTCCCAGGACTGAACAAAGCTAGAACAACCAGGGAGAAAAACAAGGGCCGGTGCTGAATGGCCCTGGATGGTTGCTAGATAGCATTCCAGCCAACACTTTAGGGTTCAGACTGTGGGTGTGACATCACTAGACGCCGCATCTGTGTGCAGAGCCTGCGAGGGTTCCTGAAGGATAGGGAACCTCAATCAGGTAGCTCGAAAAGCACAGCTATCTAAGGGAGCAAAGTTTTGGGTTTCACCCATACCGGCAGGGTGCGCACACAGCGCATCTGTGACGCCATCCGGACTAACAACGGCTTATTCTAGCTGCTTTTCCTTTAGATACTTGGAGGTCCTGCAGGAAGCAAAGCCAGTGAAGCGCGGGTGTAGGTGTATTGGAGCGTGCGGTTCGCGTTCTGCGGCGCTTGGCCCTTCGCGGCCGCCGTAGAAGGGGGGGGGGGGTTACGGTGGCCGCAGAGTAGCGACGGTCGGGCAGCCGGTCGCGGGTCCGCCATGGGCAACCTGTTCGCCCGTAAGAAGCAGAGCCGGGTCACGGAGCAAGACAAGGCTATCCTGGTGAGGAGCCCGCAATGGGGTGGAAGGGTCCAGAGCTTCGGGGAAGAAGGCCCAAAGCCTCGGTCACCTGCTCCGAGAGGAAAATAGGCATCCGCAAGCGCGCCGGCATCCTGCGGTGGGCGTCTGCTTGGGACTGACCTGGGCGCCAGGGCCGGGTCTCTCGGGGTCTGCAACAGGCTGGCGGGTACGATGACGCTGGGCTGGCCAGGCCACCCTGTGTCCAGAATCCAGGGCTGGCCGGCCCGGCTCTTCAGCGCCTCTTGGTCCGCTCGCCGTGCCCGTAGACCTTGACCCTGGCTTTGCTGAGCTCGTGGGACTTATGTCCCTGCCTCGATGTATAGGACAGTGTTGTACCTGCAGTCTCAGGCTTTACCCGGAGTTCCTGGGCACTTAGAGTTCAGAAAAAGAACCAAATGATGTAATAGGGAAACATACAGAATTATTGTTTTCGGGATAGAAAAGCGTGTCAACAAGGAGGTACCCCAGACTTGAGCATGTTCTGGTGCTTTCTTTAGTTTTTCCTACCAACAACAATTATGTTATCCTAACAGAGAAAGGAATATAACTAGAAAATACTTTCTTTTCTTAGCTTCTGAGCTAACCTTATAAAAAGTTATTTCCAAATTCTCCAGAGTGAAGAAGAAATGATGGGCATGACTGTTATTAAAAAGACAACACTGGGCATTTAAGTGGAAGTTGGTGCAAAACGCTTGTGGTTTAGGGCTTGCTTGAGTGTCCAGCCTCCTCCCCCGCTGCCTCTGGGCAGAGCAGTGCACCTGGGGCTTCTTCTCAAGGACTGAAACTTCCCTTTTCTCTCCAAATAAAGGCCTCTGTCCGAGGTTCACTTTGGTATTTCTACAGGCAAGGCAGAACTATATCTGCTCCTCCACGAAGCTTCAAGTGCTCAGGACACCACTGCTTTATATGTTCTGGGATAACTGGGATCAGGAAGTCCAGCCCCTGCCTGCTGTCTGTGATCCTCTGCTCAGACCTGTTGCTTTACAGAGGCAGCCTGTCCATCCCACCTCTAACAGTAGCTCCACTCCAGTCTCCTGTGCCAGCTTGTAGTTTCTCATGCAGTTGGGTAGGTAATAACCTGGAATGCTTCACCAGGACAGCTAGGGAGGAAATGCATAGACCATCAACAAAGTAGGGGGCACCTTGTAGCAAGGGGACGACTGGCAGCTGGTGCTGCGCAGCTCTGTAAAGAATACTCAGTGGAGGAAAAAGGACTGGAAACAGCCTCAGAGACCAGCCTGAATTGTAAAACAAGACTTTGCCTTTAAAAAAAAAAAGCAACAAAAAAGGATGCACCAGTGTTGACCAGCTTTGACTATTCCTTGCCAATTTAGGCCATTTTCATTTTTCCCAAATACTGTCATTTCAGATAATGTTTGTATGAAGAATTCAGGCCTAGGGTCTCACACTTAGGACAGTCCCTTTAGGGTAGTTTACTGTTAGTGAATTAAATCAAGGTATAGGTCTTGAAGTTACTATGTAGCCCACACTAGCCTCAAACTCACAGTGATCCTACTGCCTCAGCCTCCCAAGTAGTGAGATTACAGGTGCACACCTCCACACCTGGCTCGTGCATCCTTTTTGGGTGGCATGATAGATGGTTAGTAACACACACACACACACACACACACACACATCTCGCATTTTTCTTAATGGATATTAGTATAAGGGGAAGTGAAGCAAGAATTCATAGTGGATGGTATATCCCCAGGTAGGCTGTGTCAGCCGCCTGCCTATTCTGTGATATATGTGACTCTTACAGAGACTGGTGGTGGCTTCCCCACCTGACCCCAGAGTACTCCTGCTGCGCACAGCCTTGTCCTTCTGCATCTTGGGCTGGACAGTGATTGACTAGGGTGGGATTTGCCTCCTTAGAGTTATAGGGGGATGGATGCCAGGAGCACCTCCAGCTGTGTAACTGGAAGTATTTCCCAGTATTGCTGCACATCCCTTGGAGAACACATCTGCCTCCTAGATGCAGGACACTGTGTCAGACATCACCTGGCCTCCTTTGTGAGCTCTTAGCTACATAGCCTGCTGTGCAGCAGCCTGCAAGGGTTCAGCCAGGTGGGCACTAAGTCCAGGTCACCCTACTCACAGCAACTGAAGCAGCAACGGGACAAGCTGAGGCAGTACCAGAAGAGGGTCACACAGCAGCTGGAGCGTGAGCGGGCACTGGCAAGGCAGCTGCTGCGGGACGGCAGGAAGGAGTGAGTGGGGCCCATGAAGTGGCACATTCTGGTGGGCTGGTCCTGGTGGGCAGGTCCAGCAGGGGCCACTGCCCTAACCATGGCTTACTTCATAGACGGGCCAAGCTGCTGCTCAAGAAGAAGCGGTACCGGGAGCAGCTCCTGGACCGGACAGAGAACCAGATCAGTAGCCTGGAGGCCATGGTGAGTGAGGGTGGCAACCTTGAGGCCTTAGAGGGCTGAACAGGTTGACTAGCCTAGGGGTAATGCCAGGCTACCCCTGGCAGGTATGAATGCATTGGCTAGAGGGGTCTGTGGTAGCATTCCTGGTGTTGGGGCCTGAACAGCACAGCTCTGCTCTTGTTAGCTCAAGCTACTGATGGTCTCTGGTACCTTCTCTGCCCTCTGAAACAAAGAGTAATGGGAAAGAGAGAGGGCACAGAAGCCATCCTAACCCCTCGCTGACACTAGTCCACAGTGCTGTCCCCCTGAGCCCTGCCCCAGGTCAGGAGGGCTCCTGAGCACTGACTGGTCCTTTGCAGGTTCAAAGCATTGAGTTCACGCAGATTGAAATGAAGGTGATGGAGGGGCTGCAGGTTGGGAACGAGTGTCTAAACAAGATGCATCAGGTACGTCTATGTCAGGCCCAGTGTGGTGAGACTGGGCTTTCTGTTCAGTGTCTGAGGCCACCTCTGTGCCCACCCACTGACCTAGAGCAGTCTGTAGCAGATCCAGCCACAAGTCTAGCTGGGCTGGGAATGCGTGGTGGCTGACAAGGGGTTCGGGGCCACAGGGACCTGAGAGCAGTGTGTCACAGTGATGAGTTTGGTCCACAGATGCTGAGTGACAGGAAAGGCAGTAGGGTGGTGACCAGTGTGGGGAGCTGACCTCCAAGGCCCCCTGGAGACAGTGAGTTCCCCCCTGGTCTTGGGAAGCAGGGTGGACTTGGTGACACTCAGCACAGGGTGGCCTCATTGTGCTCCTGAGGAGCAGACCAGCCAGAGGTTGGTCAGAGAGAGCTGCAGGCTCGGCCAGAGATCATGCTTGCCCATCTCTGAATGCTCCTCAGCTGTAGGTGGCATGGGCACCAGCCTAGCAAAGGTACTACTTTGAACCTGCCACTCAAAGGAAATTGTATTGCTTGTCCAGAGAATAATTTCCACTTTTGACTTATTTTGCCCATAACTGTCAAGGTTGGCAAAGGCTGGGGAATGACCTGGTAATACAGTCCAAGCCTCTGAAGCCAGGTCTGAGGGCACTGTGGCATAGTGCCAGAATAGCAGGGCTGTCACTGAGAGCTTCAAAACCTCACCCTCTCTAGGTAATGTCCATCGAGGAGGTGGAGAGGATCCTGGATGAGACACAGGAGGCTGTGGAGTATCAGAGGGTAAGTGCTTCTAGGTCTGTGTCCCTCCAGCTAGCCAGAGCCATCACCAGCTTGCTGACCCTACGACCAGCTGCCCTTGAGGATCAGGCCACCCTACTCTACAGTGGCACTGCTCTCAAGGGTGCACCTAGAGCCACAAGCTGTCTCCTTCTTGAGGGGCTGCCTTTCCCTGGGCCTAAACTGACATATATTCACTGCTGCTCTTCCTTCTGCAGCAAATAGATGAGCTGTTGGCTGGAAGCTTCACGCAGGAAGATGAGGATGCCATCCTAGAAGAGCTGAACGCAATCACTCAGGTACCCGGACCCCAGGTTCCCCAGTCAGGCCTCTGTCTGTGGTGTGTGCTGCTGATTGCTTGAGCACTCAGGGCTCTGGTTTGCCCCTGCTCTCCTTCCAAAAGTGGCTTCTGTTTATGCAGGCCACAGCCTTTTGGGTAAGAGTGGTTTAGGGACTGACACCAGGGCTTGTTTGAGCAGCTGTGACCCCGCATCTGCATATAGCAGAGGCACTGAGCCTTGCTGGCCTGCTCAGCCCCTTTCTTTCCCTGATGCTACTTTAAGTCAACAGGTTTTGTTTCCTTTTGCTATTTATTTCAATTACTTTTCTCGGGCCAGGGAAATAGCTCCATGGCACAAGTGCCTACCTGGCAAGTGCAAGGTTGTGAGTTCAAACCCCAGTCCCACCAAAAAAAAAAAAAAAAGCCCTGTCAGTTATTTTTCTCTCATTGCTAGGATAAAATATTTGACACCCCCAATTAAGGAAGAAAAGGTTGGGATTGGAGAGATAGCTCAGTGGCATAAGCATCTGCCTGGCAAGCATAAAGTCCTGAGTTCAATCCCCAGTACCTAAAAAAAGGGTTTATTTAGCTCATAGTTTGTGAAGGTGTTAGTCTATAATCGGCTGGATCCAAGGCAGACTGACACATGACAGAAGGCAGCAGTTCATGGCAGCAGAAAGCAGTAAAACAGCAAGAGCAAAAAACGAGGAGCAGCACCCTGGGGAGAAGCAAGCCACTCTCCTGTCCTTATGTGGCATTCAGGCCACCTGCCCCAGGGCGGACATAGCACTCACATGCATAATCCTAGCATTCGATCATGAATGAATCACAAGCTCTAGAAGTCCTCCCCAATGACTGCATGAGGCTTTGAGGGGACAAGTAGACACAAACCGTTATTGTGTCCCTGAGTCGTCTGTGCACATTAGGCCCTGAGGGTTCTGCTGTGTTGTGTCCCCACACCCACACCCAGTCCCTGAGCTCTGTGATCCCCCCCACCCCCACCCCCAGCCCAGGGCTTCTCCATCCATGGGCCCTACTTCCAATTGCCAGGGCCACCTTGTGCCAAAGAACTTCCCACTGTCCTCAGCCCAACACAAAGCCTAACTGGAAAGTTGCCTTTGCAGTCTGTGACCTGCTGCTGCTGGAGCATAAAAGCCTGGTGCCTGGCAGGCCTGCAGGCAGACAGCCACAGGTGACAGACTGCCTACCACTCGCTGGGACAGCTCTTCACAGACCACCCAGGCTTAGTACCCTTAGGACTCCTGATGGCTGCAGGGATTTCCTGGACCTGTGAGCACCAATACCACCTGTTTCTTTTTCTTTTCTTTTCTTTTTTTTTGGTGGAGGGACTGGGTTTCAAACTCATGACCTTGCACTTGCCAAGCAGACACTTGTGCCACAGAGCTATCTCCCCAGCCCCACCACCTGTTTAAAACCTATGATCCTGCCATGACTACAACCTTTTGAGGCAAGGTTTCTGGTTACACACCAAGAGTTGGCCATCATGACCTTCTTAGGGTCCCACTAGAGATCCAGGGTGATCTAAATCTCTGAAGATACTGATACAGATCTTTTGAATGGGCAGGTTCTTGTTGCATTTCTCTGTCTAACCACCAAGAGCGGCTAGGTATGCAGGACTGGTCCCTCATGGCTCTCTCAGAATAGGGCCTGTGTAGGATGTGGTGACCTGCTGACCAACTGTTTATGACCTTGCCTTTGTTTCTTGCAGGAACAAATAGAGCTCCCAGAGGTCCCTTCAGAGCCCCTTCCTGAGACACATCCAGGTACCTCCCACTTTCTCCTTTCCCCTGAGTTGGGATCCATAGAATGGCCTGTGAGCACAGGCACCTTCCGCAGCAGAGGTTGGGTGAGCAGGGCACCATAGAGCTAGCCCTGTGGAGCTTGGCCCCATGGCCTCGCATGCCTTCCCAGGAGTAGGGCAACCTCATGCCCATGCATGAGGCATGTGTGGACGTTAGAACTGGCCAGAGGCTTAATGAGCACAAGTGCTTTCATGGGGTCAGCCTACATCGATCATCAGACCAATGCAGTAGTCAATATTTGCCACTGGCTCTTGGGAAGGTTTCCTCGGACCCTGAGTCTTCTCAGCAACTGTACACATTTCCTTCTGATCCCCTGTGCCCTGGGGAGCTCTGCCCCTCACAGGGGCTGCTGGACAGCTGCATTCCCCCTTGGCCCTCATGAGCCCAACTGACTTCACGCTTCCCGGAGTGGCTTGTACCTGTTGTCCACTGTGGCCTCATCCTCTGTAGAAATGTCTGCTTTGGTTTCTGGAAGTCATGAACCTGTCTTTCTCCACAGAAAAAGCCCCTGTTGCGGTCAGGCCCAGGCAGGCAGACCTGGTAGCAGCCTCTTAACTCAGCCACTGGCAAGACTCAAGGGACTCCCCAGAGATGGGCCCACAGAGTGTCTGGGTGTGGTGGCCAGCATGGACTGCTTTGGGCGGAGCTGCAGCTCACGCAGGGCTTGTGCACCGAGACCACTCAGGAACAGTCCTCACTGCTACATCTGAACGTGCTGGCGTGGCTGCCCTGCTCTCGTCTCTGGATTAAATGGCAACGTGCAAATCTTAGCCCAGCCCAGCTCTTGGAGGCCATGGTTTCCACAGTGGCTGTGGCCTGGACCCGCTGCTCTTGGTGCTGTTCACTGCTGCCCCAGCCTCCAGTGGCCTATGCTCTCCCAAGGGGAAGGTGCACCTGGCCTTGTGGTCCCTGTGCTTCTTTTTCACTTATTTGTTGCTCCCATAATCTGGTGACAGGCTTCAGTCAAACTGTCCCTGCCTTGCCTGGCATCAGTTCCCCTGTAGGTTAGGGCCAGGGCTCCTGGGAACTAGCACTTGCTGACCTTCCCAGCACCTCCACCTAGGCACCCAGACTCAAGCTTCTGTTGTTTAAGATGGTGTTTTGAAGATGGGCCAGAGCCATCCCTGCTGGATTGACAACCACAGAAGTCCCGACCACACCCTGTCACTATAGGCCTGTGCACTGCGGCTTGACCCTGCTGAGAAAGGACATCTGAAGGAGGTGGCAAGATCCAGCTCTACCAAAGGCGACCCCATGATATGCCCCTGGGAGTGCCACACCCCATGTCCACTAGCTCCTGAGCTGACAACAGCCAGGGCAGGAGGTGCAGAACCCAAAAGTGACTCTTCATGCATGACACTTGGTTTATTGTTGGACAGTCTCACTGGTGTCTTGCTGGCCTATGAGCAGCATGAGAGCAGCGGCCTAAGAGAGCCCTAGGCACCTCCAAAGCAATCAGGAACAGAGGGGAGTCTCTTTCTTATCTCAAACAGGTCAACCTATGTATTAAAGTTGGCCCCTGCACGGCTTGTGGCCTTGTGGACTTGGCATGTCTGTGTCCTGAGGTGGTCCTGGCTATGCAGGCAGGTTGGAGTGTGATCCTTACCAACACCTCAGCTCAAGCAAGGCCCAGATGTCCAGCAGAGGTCCAGGCTCTTGCTCTTGTGGTGGAGGAAAGACAGGCCAGCTCTTTGTGGCTGAGCCTGATGATTGCCTCTGGACAGTGCCTCCCTGAGGGCAGGGTGGTGCTCTAGCCACTGTGAGCACACCCGCCTGCCTGTTACTGGTCTGGTCGTTAGTTTCCAGTGGTCCCCGAAGCTGCAAGGTGTGGCCTGAGATGTCTCATAGGGAGGAAGGGTGCCTGCTTCAGGGTCACGCCCTGGTGGGAAGCCGGGAGCCCAGGGAGCAGCCCCACACCTGTCCTGTAGCACCATGGGGTACTAGCCCTATGTTCCTGGGGCTTCTGGTTTCTTGGGAGAAGCTGGAATCTGGGTACCCAGGTGACAGACACCTGCTGAGGACTCAATGAACATATAAATGGCCACCACCCAGGCAACACTAGGTGCCACCCTGCATTTACTAGTTCTCTTGCATGCCTCTGCCAGGAGAGCGCTCTGCCCAGCAGCCTCAAGGAGATTTTGCAGAAAATATTTGGGTTCCGCCCCCTGAGTTCTGCCTGCAGGAGCCTGAGGGTAGCCAGCAAGACCTGAGCCAGGCCCATGCCTGTTCCTTGGCAGCAGCAAATCCGAGATCCCATGTGGGGAGGGCCCAGGCCAGCAGGTGAAGGTACAGCTGGACAGGCCCCAGCAGATGTCCAGGCATGATCACAGCCTTATCAGATCCCTCTCCAGTGTAGACCCTCTTGTCTGCCTCCTGCAGGAGCCTGGCAGGTGTCCCCAGGACATGCTGCCTACTGCACTTGGCAGTGTGGGCTGCCCTCTGCAGGCAAGCTGCTCTCTGTGGTGCCCTGGCCCAGGCCACATGGATACAGCATGGGGGCAGCAAGTATTGGACGGGAGAACAACATCCTTCACCACACTGGCCTTGAGCTGGTTTTCTTGCTCTTCTCAGCATGCCTGGCTTGCAGATTCTTGTTCAGCGATGGGGTGGTGGCAGCTCCTGCCAACCAGGAGGAGCTTGTTATTAGAGCCTGACTTGTCCAGTCTAGGTGGGGACATGGCCCCCACAACCATCACAAGTCAAAGTGAAGCATACAGACAGTGGCAGAGCTGGTATCCTTCCAGAAAGGCTCCCTGCCATGTGGGAGGTGGGAGGAATACATAGGGGGCACAGGTAGCAGGCCTGGCAGCAGCACCTGTGGGGAAAGCTGCAGTGGGCAGGAGAGACCTTCAAGGGTGCTTGGGAACCCCTGTCTGTAGGGGCTCTCTCAGAAGCCCACTGCAGCCCTGGCTCTGGTGGGGACAGTGAGAAGTGACCTAGGTGTTCAAGGCTCCTACAAGCAGTGTGGAGTAGAGAAGCATGGCCTGGGGTGGGGAAGGGAGGGTTACTCAGGGATGGTGTGGGCTGTCCTTGTCGTATGAGGCACCTGCCTCGTGTGCCCAGTGCCTAGCCAACTCCTACACAGAGCAGGTCCCTGGGGAAAGGACAGACTGTGATCCAGACTTTGGTCCTGTGTGAGGCTGTGGGCACAGGGTCTTAAGTGCCCAGCCCTGTAGACTCAGTTCCTATCAGCTGGTTGCCCAGCTCTGACTCGTGTGCACCTGGACAGCATGGACTCATTGCAGCCTCTCTGGGACTCTTGAATTCTGCCCTGCTGGAACAGAGACCAGCATGGGAAGCTCACAGTGAGCAGGAACATGCTCGTTCCTCCTGGCTCTAGAGGCCCCAAGTTCAGGCCCACAGTGCTGGCTTCATGTCTGCCCTTTTGTCAACGAATGGGGGAAGGAAAAAGCAGGGGAGCTTAAGTGGCCCTTTCATAAGGCATTGCTCCTACCCTGAGAGTGAGTCTCTTGACCTAATAAATTCTGAAAGTCCCGTATTTGGCTCAGCCTGGTGGCACTCCCCAGCCTCTGGAGGCTGAATGGAAGATCACAAATTCGAAGCACTGGAGCTTGGCCCTTTGATTTATTTATTTTGAGATGGGATCTCAGTTGCCCGGAGTGGCCTCCAACTTGTGATTCTGCTTCCCAAGTAGACAGGATTACTGGTGTGTGCCACTGTATCCACTGATAGCTTCCTTGTTGGAGACTACATTCAGGGCCTCATGCCAAGCTACATCCAGCACCTTAGTTTTCAGACAGGAAAATGGTTATTTTCCTGTACAACTCATTGATTGCACACAGAGATCCTGCAGAGCCCGTGTGTGTGTGTGTGTGTGTGTGTGTGTGTGTGTGTGTGGCGGGGGAGTTCTAGGAACCAAGCAGGAGCCTCAACCCACAAAGGTGCCTCTGGAAGGAGATGGGCAAACCCGGGACACCACCCAAAGGAGGCACACAGCTCACAGGTGCTATCTGCTGCCTGCCCCTCTGCCTGCCTCTGTGGGGCTGAGGCTCGGTCCACTGTGTGGCAGGGAAATAATGGTCCCTGGTATCAGCCATGCTCACTGGGCCCCTCCCCAATAAGCCATGTCCCCTAGCTTTCCTGTAGGGCCTGAGCTGCCCAGGGTGTCAGCCACACTTATCCTATCTGTCCCAGCACTGTCCATGCTCCAAGACACATGGCAGCACACTCAGGGACAAGAAGAAACCAGAGACACTACCAGGGGCTGGGCTGCAGGGACCCAGGGAGCCTGACCATCCTGAAGATGACCCCTGTGAGGTGGCCCATAGTAGAGTACAGTGCATGGCTTTGAGCGTGTTCACGGACGTAAGTAGCGGTCACTTCAGAACACTCCTGTGACTTCCAAGGAAGCCCTAGATCTGTCACCTCCAGCACCCACATTCCCCGTTCCATCCTCTTCCTGTCCCTAAGCATCCACTACTATGTCCAAGTCCCCTGCTCTGGACCTTGGTCTAAGTGGAGTCATACGATCTGACTTGTTAGCATGTTTGTAAGGTTCATCTGTGTTGTAGCATGTGTCTGTACTTTCTCTTGCCACAGAATACTATCTGTGGACAGATGACATTTGGTTTATCCATTTCATTTGTCTTGGCCATATACCTAAGAGCAAAACCATTGGGGCCTATTGCATCTGTGTTTACCAGGCTGTTCACCACAGTGACAGCTTCATTTTACATTCTTCAGCAGTATACATGGGCTCCAGGGTCTCCACATCCTCACCAACACTTAGATCCTGTCTTGATCGTAGTCATTCTCATCGGTAGATGTCACTGGGGTTTTCATTTGCACTTCTCCAATGTCTAATAATGTACATCATCTGTATTATGGCCATTTGTGTCTTCTTAGTGATGCATGTACTCAGATTCTTCATTTAAAAATTTTTAAAATCTTTATTTATTTGGTACAAGGTCTTGCTATGCAGCTTGGACTCATAGTGATCCTCCTGTCTCAGCCTCCTCAATGCTGGGATTATAGGCATGCGCCACCATGCCCAGTTTTGTTGGTCGGCACTGTGCACCTAGGGTTCCAGGGCTGGTGCAACATGTGGTACCAGGGATTGAACCCAGGTCCTTGCATTTGCCAGGCACGCTCTTAAACTGCCAAGCTATGTCCCCAGCCCTCTTTGCTCATTTTAATTTGGTTAGCTGTCTTTATTATGAGTTGTAACAATCTTTATATATTCTGAATATTACAACCTTACCAGATATATGATTTGTAAATATCTTTTTTTTCTTTGTGTTTTAGGGAAGGGTCTACAGGGTGTTCAAGTTCTCAGTTCTAGATTAGATTCATAATGATCCACCTGTTTACAGGCTCCCAAGAGCTGGGGTTACAGACATGCACTACCACGCCCAGTCTCAATTACATGTCAGTGTGCCCCAGGAGCATGGCCAGCATGGCAGGCTCAGGGATCGAACCCTGGCCCCTACGCCTGTGTAAATATCTTCTTGAAGTGGGCTATCTTTACTTTTTTTTTAGTGGTATCCTATGAAAGTAAAAAATCTTAATTTGATGAAGCCATGTTTATATTTTTATTGATTTTGCTTTTGGTGTTACACCTAAGAATTCTTGCCTAATCCAAAGTCATAAAGATTTCTTATAAAAATTTTTATGAGGGGCTGGGGAGATAGCTCTGCGGCACAAGTGCCTGTCTGGCAAGTGCAAGGTCATGAGTTCGAACCCTGGTCCCAAAAAAAAAAAAAAAAAAATTATGGTTCCTATGTATAGGTCTTTGAGCTAACCTGTATATGGTGTGAGCTCAGGTGAACCTAGCCTCATTCTTTTACATGCAGATATCCTGTTGTCCCAGCTCTGTTTGTTAAAAACAAGTCTTTCCCCATTAAATCATTTTCACATCTTTGTCAAAAATCAGGGGACCCTAGCTGCCAGACTCTCAGTTCTCTAGCTGGTCTGCTCATCTTCCCTCATAGCTGCACTGGCTCTGTAGTACGTGTTGAGATCGGGAAGTGTAAGTCTTCCAAGTTCTTCTTTCTCAAGGTTTTGGTTATTCTGGGCCTTTGAATTTCCATATGAATTTTGAGTTAAGCTTTTTTTTCAATTTGTGCAAAGAAACCAGATGGGACTTTGACAGAAATTACACTAAATCTGTAGATCATATTCAGATGCCAGGCATGGTGGCTGAGACAAGTGGATCATTACAAGTCTGAGACCAGCCTGGACTACATATTGACAGCCTATCCCCAAAAAACTAAAAAATAGATAATTTAAAAGTATTACCATCTAAACAATATTATTTCTTCAGAGCCATGAAAACAGTGACTTTCTATTTGAGTCTTCTTTAGTTTAATATTTTTCAAAATATAAGTTTTATACTTTCAGTACTATTTTTGATGGTATAAGGACATTTTTAATTTTAATTTCAGATTATTCTTTGCAAGTCTGTAGAAATATAGTTGTATATTGGTATCCTGCAATCTTTGTGAATTTTTAAGGTCTAGAGATTTTCATTATATCCTTAGGATTTTTTTTATAAAAAGATCATGTGGGTGTAGTGGTGCATGCTGAATCCTGGCACTGGGGAGGCCAAAGCAGGAGGACTGTGAGTATGAACCCTGCCTGGGCGATTTAGCAATGAACCATGAACGACTGGCAAATAGATTTCACCAACAGCAAGACTCTGTGTTTAAAAAAATTTTTTAAAGGTTGAGGGATTGGAGATGTAGCTGAGAGTGAAGGCCCTGGGTTCAGTCCCCAGTGCCACTCTCCCACACCACACACATGACAGCTGTGAACAGAGATAGTTCAGCTTCTTCATTTCCAACCCCCATGTCTCCAGCTTTATTTCTTTGCCTTATTGCCTTCGGAAAAACATGCACTGCAGTGTGGAGTAGAGCAGTCACCGTTCTGCTCCCAGCCTCAGTATTAGCAAAGGCTAACGTGGTGAGCAACAGCAGCAGCCTGAGGTTTGGGATCCAGACCCTGGCAAATAATAACTTTGAGGGGGAAAAGAGAGTAGATCCCCTGAACCAGAAGAGGTCTGTCAGGAAAATCTGAAGAGAAATTGCAGACAGAACGCAGCGCAAAGGGAAGAGACCACCTCCACTTCCTCCCTGGCTCCTGGGTGTGGCTGTCAGGAAGGGAAATCACGTCTACAGAGACAGTGAAAGCTGGGCACTCCAGAAGCCTCAGGGAGAAACACTGTGGTGGTGCAGACTGGGGGTGCCATGAGGTGAAGCGTAAGGATCCAGCTCCCAGGAGTCCAACAGACAGCTGCTGAGTGGCTCCAGGCAAGGGCCCCCCGTGTCCCTGGAAAGTGCGTGGTCAGATGCCCCTCTAGGCTCAGACCAGCCATAATATGGCTTTCCTCAGGGACTCCAGTGTTGTGTTCCCAAGTACTGTAATGGTAGAAGCCATGACAGCAAACAGCCTTGGTCAGAGAGTAGACTGCAGAGTCGTCTATGCGGTATCAGCTAAAGGACACAGTCCCCACCCCTTCAAAAGACCAGGTCCAGCCTGCGTTGCTCTGGATTGCAAAGTCATGGCATTGGTGCTCTCAGCCCACTCCTGCTGCCCACTGGTGCCTGTGTCTGGCCTGGGCTGCCTACCTTTCTTCCCTGTCAGCATGAACAGGACTCATGTGCACTTGGATGCCACCCCAAGGTTTTATGTCCCAGAAGAAAGCCACACACTTAAAATCACTTGGAAACTGCTTTTTCCTCTCTCTCTCTCTCTCTCTCTCTCTCTCTCTCTCTCTCTCTCTCTCTCTCTCTGTATTTTTTCCCTCCTTTCCTCTTTACCAGTTTATTTGGGATTTTTCTTTGCCCTTAAAAAAAAAAAAATTAATCATTTATTTGGCACAGGGTCTCCCTATTAGTGATCCTCCTGATTTCAAAAAAAGTGAATTTCAAGCCATAAATGACCAAAAGAGACAAAAAGATCAGTACATT
The DNA here is from genome assembly GCA_004027915.1 of Capromys pilorides. Taxonomy (NCBI): domain Eukaryota; kingdom Metazoa; phylum Chordata; class Mammalia; order Rodentia; family Capromyidae; genus Capromys; species Capromys pilorides. The sequence goes on along the minus strand of PVKN010000353.1, from coordinate 10,664 downwards.
TTGGTTTAAGAGAGAGAACAATTCAACCAGAAAATGTAACATTATATATACACACCAAGTATGAGCTATCCAACTCATAAACACTACATACAGATCAAGTAGACCAAAAAAACTCAGAATTGAACCAAACTGTCACATAAGTGAATTTAATAGATACCTACAGAGTGTTCCACACAATAGGTTCCTCATTGTTCTCAGCAGCATAGAAGGCTTTCCTGAAAACAGAACACATACTAGCCCATGCATTTACCTAAGCAAAAGAATCAAAATCACCCCATGCATATCGTTAGATCATAGTCCAATGAAGCTAGACATCAATGGCAAAAGAAACCACAGAAATTAGAACACACACAGAATTAGACAATGTCCTCTTGATTAATTAGTGGGTCACAGATGAAATTGAGGCTTAAGGGTAGGTCCAACAGATCAAGCCTTTATTTTTCTATTGTACATTTGTACTTTAGCATTATAGTGGCCAACTATGCCTCAGTATTTTTCCCAAAGGGATGCAGGAAGCAATCTGTGTGTTTACCCACTTGGTATGATGAATAGCAAGGAATGTGCATATATCCAAAAGTGACAAAATGGGATTTGTATCCACCCTTTTTCTCTGGGAATCATTTTTTTTGTGTATGTTTATCCAAGTATCATAGAGGGTCCAGTAGACCCACATCACTCCAGGACTTGTTTTAAAATTTTTCCAGAAGTAGCCCACCCAGTTCAGTACAATAGCACATGGAGAACAAGATTTACAAGTTTTGGAGGTCAAAAGTGAATCATCAGGTTAGTCACACATGGCTGATAAAGATGATCCCTTGTGGTTCAATACATGCTTTCATAACAGAAGCGTGGTGTGGGTGCATCATGATGACGACTTTGATGTTGGCCACATGAACCAAAGTTCCTGTAACAGTGAAGTGGAGCAAGAATTGACTAATGCAGACACAGGGAATGCAGACCTCGGTTTAGATGACAAAGAAAAGAACAATGTGAGTACATACTTGGCGAGGCAAAATGTTGTGAAATGGCCACATAACCAAATGGGATGATCTAATGCTGGAACTTGGTCCAAAAATATAGTGAAGGTCTTGATAGGGACGAAATGGCCAGCACTGCCATTCATTGTTGGAGATTGTAACAGAGCTGTGAAGTACACAAAGGCCGAAGTGCAAGTAAAAGTCTTTATGTTTCTGTAGCCATATTTGAAAATGTATTTATTACGACACGTCACTAATAATTGAATGCACTCGTAGGCCTGCTATACTTAACACGAATTTCTCATGGTTATGGCAGGAATGTAAAGGACTTATGGGAAAGCAATGGGTCAAAATATGGCATAAAAATTTATGCTCTTGTATATGCAAAGAGTTACTATGCTTTCATTATAGAGTTTATCTTGGAACTCATCCATCATGTTCTTATTCCTATAGTAATAAACCAAATGATATTCTTTTTGCATTTGTTTATTTATTTATTTTTGTTTTTAAAGAATAGAAAATAGTGGGGGCCGGGGAGATAGCTCCATGGCACAAGTGCTTGCCTAGCAAGCACAAAGTCGTGAGTTTGAACCCCAGTCCCACCAAAAAAAAAAAAAAAAAAAAAAAAAAAAAAAAAAAAGAAAGAAAATAGTGATAGAAAAAACATTAGAAATGATACAATATTTTACTAAACAAAGTAACAAGAATTCAACAATAGTTACAGTATTACATGATGCTATCTTTAAATTAGTTGTTCAGATTACCAAATATAAATGCGTAAGATTTATTTAAAGAAAAAAACAATAACAAAGAAGCTATAAGAAATTCTAAGGAAGAAAAAATATAGTAAAAAATTTTAAGCATTAGCTGTTCCTTTCGAAAGACCAGCAGAAATCAACAATACAATTATCCAAACTGTTCTGCATATATATCTAAATATATTTCCCCCTTCTTTCGTTTGTCCTTTTCCTCATCCCAGTTTTTCCTTCCCATTGAACAATTTGTTTCCCTTTCACAGTATCTGTTGTAGCTTTGATATTTTTATTACTCTTTCAGGTTCTTGCACTAGTGAGATAATATGATGTTTGCACATGTGGACCTGATTTATTTCACTTACCAATATAGTCTGTAGCTGCATCCATTTATCTACAAAAGCCTTGAATTTATCTTTTTTATATCTGTATAATACTCTATTGTATGAAGATACCATAGCTTTTTTATCTGTTCCTCAGATGAAGGACATTTGAGTTGATTTCACAATTTAGCTATGAAGGCTGGGGCGATAGCTCAGTAGAATAAGTGCTTGCCTGGCAAGCGCAAAGGCCTGAGTTCAATCCCTAGTTCTGAAGGAAAAAAAAATTAGCTATGACAAATTGTGCTGCTATAAACATGAGTTCACATATATTGCTGTAGTACAATGATTTCGGTTCTTTTGGAAAAGTACCTAGGAGGGGAATAGCTGGCTGGACTAGGACCTCCAATCTTGGCTTTCTGAGGAATCTCCATTCTGATTTCCATAATAGTGTACTAGCTTTCACTTCCACCAACAGTGGAGAAGTGTTTCTTTTTCTCCACAGCCTCTCCAGCATTTGTTATTGGTTGACTTCTTGGTGATAGCCATTCTTTCTGGCATAAGATGGTATCTTAGCACTGTTCTAATTTGCATTTCTTGAATGACCAATGATGTTGAACATTTTCTAATATATTTATTTGCCATTTGCATCTCTTCATTTGTGAAGTGTATATTCATCTCAGATGCCCAATTTTGGATTAAGTCTTTGAAATTTGGAGGCCTGACTTTTAAAAATTCTTTATATGTTCTAGATAAAAGTCCTTTATCTGACAGACAGTCTGCTATAATTCTCTCCCACTTCGTGGGTTTTCTTTTTACTCTGTTGGTGATTTCTTTTGATGTGCAGAAACTTTTAAAAGATGAGATCCCAATTGCTGATTTTTTGAAGTATTTCCCATAAAGTTTGATTTTTGTTCATGAACTCTTTACCTACTCATAAAGTTTATACCTACTTTCTCTTTCAGAGGATTTAGTATTTTAGCTTTAATATTTAAATATTTGATCAATTTAAAGCAAATATTAATCAAATATTTTAATCAAATATTAAATATTTAAATATTTGATCCATTTTGACTGCAGCTTTGTGCATGGTGATAGGTCTGGGTCTATAAGCCGTCAGCATGTAGAAAGCCAGTGCTTACAGCACCGTTATTAAAGAGGCTTCCTTTCTTCCGATGAACGTGTTTGGCCCCTTTGTCAAAGATAAGGTGGCTGAGTGTGCTTGTAGTTGTGTATATGCCTTCTTATCTGTTCCATTAATTCTCAGGTCTGTTTTTGTGCCAGTACCATGTTCATTTTGTTACAGTAGTTTTGTAATATAATTTCAAGTCAGGGATTGTGATGTATCCTGCCTTTCCCCTGTTGCTCAGGATTGGTTTTGCTATTCTAGGTCTTTTCTGGTTCCAGATGAATTTTAGGAATGTTTTCTCTAGATCTGTGAAATACTAATGTTTTTTAATTGGGATTGTATTGAATCTGTGTAACAAATTTGGGAGTATGGCCATTTTCACAATGTTCGTTCTTCCTATCCAGGAACAAGGAATATCTTTCCATTTTCTGAAATCCTCTTCACTCTCTTTTTTTCAGAGTACTATAATTTTTGCTAAATAAGTTTTTTTTTACCTCCTTTGTGAGATTGATTCCTAAGTATTTCCTTTTTTCGTGGTTTCCATAATTTCTCTCTGGGTGTGTTCATTATTCTTATTCATATAGTAATAAACTGAAAGATGTTTGTTTTGTTTTGTTTTATCTTTTTGAGACACGGTCTCACCATGCAGTTTGGGCTGGTCTTGTGCTCACTTTTGTATTCCCCAGGCTGTTCTCAAACTCAAAGAGATCCCCCTGTCTCAGCCTCTCAAGTGCTAGGATTACAAGCATGCACCATTATGCCCCCACTCTGGGGCCAGCGTGACATGTGAACCAAGGGATCGAACTGGGGTCCTTGTGGTTGCCAGGCAGGCACCCATGCCTCTGAGTGACCTCCGCAGCCCTCTGAGTGATGTTCTGAACACACTTGTTGCCCCATCTCTGGAACTAATTGGAATGTAACATTTGAAAATTAGCTTTCTGGTTTGTAATTGATGTTACATTTGCTGAAGAGCACAAGTTGACCAGCATAGGAACTGTATACAGAGCCAAAGCAGAAATTCAAAATGCAATGTTGCAGTTAAAAAAGAGAGAATTGTACAGTTCAGTCTTTGAATTTGAGAAAAATACGACATTGGCCTTACATAGTCAAAAAAAGAAGAAAACTGGGCGCTTTTTTTTGTTGGTGGTGGTGGTGGCAAGGGAGAAAGGAGCACCGTGAAGGCCTGGGGCACACTCCAGAAATACTGGTGGGGTGCTGCCTACCCATTCCAAAATGCCCCCACACCACCTCTCTAATGCATGTGGATTTTTGCACCCAACCATGTTGTTGCCAAGTCCCATTTCTGGTACGTCTAGTCCCAGCTGAAGAAGATGAAACCTTCAGGGCGGATCCTCTACTGTGGGCAGGTGATTGAGAAGTCTCGCTGCAGATGAACTTTGGCATCTGGCTGTGCTACAACTCCCACAGTGGCATCCACAACATGTACTAGGACCTGACCACAGTAGGCACTGTCACCCAGTGCTACCAGGACATGGGCGCCCGGCACCGAGCCCGCATCGAACCATGGTCCCTGTGGTTGCCTAAGCTTGCTTAAGCAGGCACTTTAGATTGCTGAGCCATCTCGCTGGCCCAAAAGAAGTAATCTTTACTTCAATGATCACACCTAAGTCAGTCAGCACACATGACAACAGCATGTTCCATACACATGCATCGCTTACACTGACAGCACAGTGTTTGTTTTCCTGGCCTTTCCATTGGACACACTTGACATCTCAGGGGCCTTGCTGTTCTATCAGGAAGTTCTTATTATATTATACAGTGTAGTTAATAGAAACATAAAATATCAATAAATTATTAAATTCTTAACATGTATTATACATTTAGAATAGACATCAACATTTCATGTAGGTTATATACTTTCTCATAAAACCCTAAAGATAATCCCAGCACTTGGGAGGCTAAGGCAGGAAGATCAATGCAAGCTCAAGGCCTGCCTGAACTGCATAGCAAAACCCTTCTCGAAAAGACAGAAAAAAGAAAAGAAAAAAAGATTGAAAGACAGAAAAGAAATCCAAAAGATAACATCAGAAATAAATTCCTGTATGAGCTACAATACAACTCTTCCACAAAAATAAGCTTTGTGGGGCATATCTCAGTGATACAGCACCTGCCTGACAAGCACAAAGTCCTGAGTTTGACTCCCCATACCAAAAGTAATAATAATAATAATGATAAACTTTGCTCCAACTGTCACTTACAGGGCAATCTTTACCCATGACAACTGCACGTTCCAAGCACATTCTCACACTGACAGCACGTGCGCTTAGCTTTCCTTTCTTATGTGGCAATCTTGTCACTTCTCTTCCTATTTTGCCAGAAGTTTCCCATTGCATTGTACAACATGTGCTTAGCAAGGGAATAAGATGTCAATAGAATAAAATATTACATATGGAGGGCCGGCCAAATAGCTCAGCAGATTAAAGCACCTGCAAACAGGTATAGGGGCTGGGGGTTTGATCCAGCCCCTGCTGTGCTGGGGTGCTCTGAGATGGCAATTAAGACTGGGCATGGTGGTGCGCGCCTGTAATCCCAACTCTTGGGAGGCTGTAAACAGGCAGATCACTCCAAGTCTGATCATTACAAGTCTGAACATCTTATAGACCCTTCCCTAAAATAAAAAATAAATAAATAAATCACGTATGTAATGAGTGCTTAGAATAGACACCAGCATTTTCACCTCAGCTGTTTACTTCCTTATAAAACCGAAAAGATAACATCAAAAATAAAAACCTATGTGAACTATAACGTAAACACAAACAAAAATCTACTATAGAAATGGGCTTTGTGCCGGGCATGGTGGCGCACACCTGTAAGGATCAAGATGAGTTCGAGACCAGCCTGGGCTACAAAAGTGAGCTCAAGGCCAGCCTGAACTGCATAGCGAGACCCTGTCTCAAAAAGACAAAAAAGAAAAAGAAATGGGCTTTGCTTCAACTGCCACACCCAAAGCAGTCTTCACACATGACAACTGCATGTTCCATGCACAAGTAGTACTACACCGATAAGCATGTATGTTTTGTTTTCCTATACTTTCTTATAGGGCAGAATTTTCATTGTAATTCATACAAGAATTTATTTCTGATGTTTTTTTTCAGACTGTATATCAAAAACCAATGTCTTGTTTTGTGTTTTATGTATTTGGTACAGAGTCTCACTATGTAGATTTCCTGTTTTCAGTCTTCCAAGTGCTGGGATTACAGGCATGTGCCACCATGTCCAGTCTCATTCACCATCTCAGCATGCAGGGCAGGACTGGCATGGCCCACAGGGGATTGAACCCATGCCACTGCACTCTGCCTAAGCAGGTGCTTTGGTCTTCTAAGCTATCTGGCCAGCCCCCAAAAACCAATGTTGAAAAATTTGATGTTTTATAAGCAATAAATATTAAAAAGTCAATGCTTCATTTTTTCCTCTCAAGTATTCATTGTTTTACATAATTAAACACATAAAATTAAAATTAGTGATTCATCACTAGAAATATTTTATTATTTTATTTTATTTTATTTTTGTTTTTTTGAGACAAGGTCTCACTATGCAGTTCAGACTGACCTTGAGCTCACTTTTGTAGCCCAGGCTGGTCTCGAACTCACATTGATCCTCTTGCCTCAGCCTCCCAAGTGCTGGGATTACAGGCGTGCACCACCACACCCAGCTCACTAAAAATATTTTAAACTGATAACAGATACTACACTTACCTTAGCCAGATGGCCAAGAAATGATAATAGAAATATTTTAGTGTCTTGATGATAAAATTAGTCTTATCCTCTGAGGAGTGTGGAAGACATTAGGCACTTCCTGTAGGAAGTCAAATGATCATGCCAGTCTAACACACTGGAGGCCATCATGACTGGGAGACTGTGCCCCCGGACAGCGTTCTCAGGTCAGGTCAGGTAAGGCTTTAGTGTTGCATACCCAATCCTCCATTCTTTTAAATACCAAGCAACAATAATTTCAGCATCAGTAAAGAAAATTATTGAGCCAGCGAGATGGTTCAGTGGTCTAAAGCACCTGCTTAGGAAAGCTTAGGCAACCACAGGGACCCCATTTCAATTGCCAGAATCATATGCTATGCCAGCCCCATGTCCAGGGCAGGCTGAGCCAGCCATAATATATTTTAAAAAAGATAAAATAAAATAAGTAAATTATCAGAAAAGAAAATTATTTAATAATTAAGCCAAAAGATTTTGTCATGAAATGAATGATGCCCAGACCCTGGGTCCTACAACATCATCCACCAGTCTCCAGAGTTCCTCGATGTCTCATTGTCCAAAAAATGAACCTGCATTTTTCCTTTCCTTTCACCTTCCCCCATTGGATACCACTATTTCTAAGAATCCTGTGGCTACTGAGTCCACTATCCCATCCAATTTTGCTTTGAAGAAAGACTTTAGTGATTCCTGTTCCAGCATGTTCCAGTTGTCAGGCTGTGAAAGTGCTCAAATCTGAAACCCCTGCCCTAACTATTTAATGCCTCCATCTCTTGCTGTCAGCAGCAAAATAACATATTCGCTGAGCTGGAGTAATGTCTAAGCCCCCTGAGGAGGTTATTATTCACTGTCACTGACATGGGACCCACCGCAGGGCATTATGATGTCAATGAATCCCTTGTGAAACAGTTGCTAAAGATATTAATGTCTTGTTTTAAAGCAAAAACTGACCATGGATTAAAACCTGTGGCAACCGGCTCAGGGCCCAGTTATTGCAACCCAAACAATCGCAGCAAAGTTTTTAAAAAAATCTCTCTTCCAGAAAAAACCATCGTGAGCTTCTAACCCTAGCCACTGCTTCTGCTCCCAAAGCTACCTCTTCTGGGACTCAGTCAATATGAGATTGTGGACTGCTCTGGGCCAACCAAGAATTTCATCTCTACCACATCCTTTCTATCCAGCACCAGGCCTCCCTGGCCCAGCCACGTACATCTCTGAGCTCCCAGAGAGGCATTCCTTTCTCTACAATGAGGACAACAAATGGGTCCTGGTGATATAGCTATGCTATAGGAATTGAAGGAAGCATACAGCTCCAGCTCTCCTGAAAAACAATAAAACAAAACATACCAGAACCAATGGGAGACAATAAAAACAGTTGTACAATGAAAGTTTATAGTAGTAAACGGCCATATCAGAACAACAGAGCAAGCTAAAATAAATAGCCTGCTGATGCAAATTAAGGCCCTAGAAGAACAAAACAAGCCAAATCCAAAGCTAGTATGAGCAAGGAACTTGCAGTGGCACCTTAGTTCATGAACTTAATTTGTCCCTGTTGATGTTTGTGTGAGGAAGAGGGCCACAGTCATGTTCATCACTTGTAGTCGAGTTCAGAAACGAAAGCAAAAAAATTTGCTATACACTTCTGATTGGAAACCTAATTTTTTGCAAAAAGACACATTTGTGAACTAGGGTATTAGTACATAAAAATCAGAGCAGAAATTAATGAAATTGAGCTAAAAACATACAAAGAGTCAATGAATCAGTGTGGACTCTTTGAAAGAATAAACAAAATAAATGAACCGTTAACCAATCTTACTCAAAAAAAAGAGGAAAGACTCAAATCCATCAATTAAAAATAGAAATGAAAGGCCAGCGAAATAGCTCAGCAGACTAAGCACTTGCTTAGGTAAGCCCAGGGGGCAGAGTTTGATCCCTGGCACCACATGCCGCGCCAGCCCCACCCCCAGGCGCACTGGGAGTCTGAGCATGGTGGTGCACTAGGGAGGCAGAAAAGAGAAGGATCACTGCGAGTCTGAGCTGCACAAAAAAAAAGGAAAAAGAAATGAAAAAAGACAAAATCACATTGAATTCTGCCAAAATTCAGAAGATATTGGTAATGACTTTGAGAACCTGTACTAAAAATTCAGAAGAAATGAATTAGTTACTGGCTACATATGAACTATCAAAGTGGAACCAAAAACGTATGAAGCTCCTGAATAATCCAATATTGGTCAGTGAAATCGAAGAAATAATGAAAAAAAAAAAACTTACTAAGAAAAGCCCAGGTTCTGATAGATTCACTGCTGAATTCTTTTTCTTTTTTCACTGCTGAATTCTACAGGAAATTTAGAGAAGATCTAAGGCCAATACTCCTCAAACTTCTTTGTGAAATCAAATGGGAAGCAGTTTAGCCAAAGTCATTCCCAGAAGCAAGCATTATCTTGATTCAAAAACCAGAAGAAGAGCCAAACAAAATGAACTACAGGCCCATCTGCTCAATGAACATAGATGCAAAAATCTTCAATCAGACACTGGCAAATAGAATGCAGCAAAAGGATTATGACCGAGAGCAACCAGCAAGTGTGCAGCAGCCCCAACCAATCGGCGGAAGCACGGATCGGACCTCTCAGCCTGTGGCCCCTGCTCTTCCAGTGGAACTCAGCCCCCATGCACAGCAGCCCTGACCTCCCAACCGGCGGGCATGCAGGCATGTCCTCTCCGCCTGCAGGCTCCCACCCCACCACCAGAACTCAGCCCCTACCCTCAGCAGCCCTGACAGACTGACCAGTGGGTGCACAGGTAGGACCTCTCAGCCCATAGCCCCCTGCACTTCCAGGGGACCCAGACCCCACCCTCAGCAGCCCCAACTGACAGACCGACCAGCGGGTGCACAGGTGGGACCTCTCGGCCTGTGCCCCCACACCACCACCGGAATTCCACCAACACCCACAGCTCATGACTGGTGGGCACATAGGCAAACACTAGGCCTGCACACTTGCACCACCAGAACTTGTACCTCACACAGAACACAGCTCCAGCATCTGCTGTGGAGCCCGCAGCAAAATTCCCTGCAGAGAGGCTGGGGGTCAAACCCTACCAGCTAACCCATGAGCTGAGCATCCTGCCAGAGGAGTACAGCAGGCTCTCATCCAAAAGCTGCAGCAGGAAGAAGCTGAGCACAGTAGCCAGACTCAGACAGGTACATCTGGACAAGATCAAACTTGGTAGATCCAGACCTAAAGTTCAGTAGGCGCTAACGGCATAACTTCACCAAAGTTCTGCACCAAAGGTCAGAAATCACTGCTATACAGAATGATAGAGACAAGGAGCAAAATGCAATCTCAGGTCCCAGGCCCAACCACAACAAATACAGGAGACACTAGTATAGAAGAAAGTGGGAATCATGCAGCCAAAATCTCTGAATTAGTAGCATCTGAAGTAAACAAATAAATGCAGAAACGTATAGAGGAACTTGGATTGGAAATAACTTCTGAAGTACAAAAAGAAATCTGTGCATTACTAAAGTCTGAAGTAAAAAAACAGCTTCGGAAAAGTATAGAGGGAATCAGATCAGAAATAACCTCAGAAGTAAAAAGAGACATCTCTAAATTAATAGCATCTGAAGTAAAGGAGGAACTGCAGAAAGGTAGAGAGGAAGTGAGAGCAGAAATAATCTCTGAAGGAGAAAAAGAAAGGATAACTATAATGAAAGACTTAATAAATGCCTCTAAAGAAGACACTGATAAAAAATTAGAGGA
>PVKN010000352.1:39606-83426 GCA_004027915.1 Capromys pilorides | reverse complement strand
TTGCAAAACACCAAATCTATATTTACATCCACATATAATAACATAACTTTAAGCTGAAATATATCATAAATAAAATAAGTAATGTCTACTGTTTGACAAGTAACAATTAAAATAAATCAAACTGGAATGAAATAAATACATAAACAAAAATTCAACGAATTGTACCTCTATGACATGTACTGTGGTCTCAAAGGAAAAAGACATACAAAAGCAGTAGTATTCCAATAGTTAATACTGATGGACAAAAAACATTTTGAAGTACAAAGGGCTGTTAAAAATCGCTATTTTTATGCATTTAGAAATGTAGTTGGAAAGGATACAAAGCCCAAAACATTTCAGCATAACACAAATTGATTTGTTTTCACATAGATTTGGTGATTTTTTTTAAGTACAGGTATAAATTTCAGCCAGCTATTATCACATACCACGTTCTTTCCAGATTTACATCTGTATCGCAGCAAGCTTCCTGGGCCACTCACTGGATTAGGCAGAGACTGCATCAATCATTTTGCAAATGTGTTAATCTTCAAAAATAGGCTACAAAAAGTGCAAAACTAGGAAAACGAAGATCTAGAGTATATACATATGGCTCAGCTTGTGGACAGGACGACCGGGATCGCGGGCGCTCTCCGACCCGCAGCACTGCGCAGGGCCCGGCCAACCTCCGAGAGGCCCCCTGAACCCCGGAGTTAAGACTTCGACCTAACCTGGGACACCTCGTGCTGCGTGAAAGGAAACGTCAGGCTGCGAGCGCTTCCGCCTCTGCGGAGGCGTGGGGCAAGAAAAAGGAGCAGTGCAAATTTACTTTTGAAACGGTTTCTTCATAAAATATTCTGTGGCTGCTAAGCTCATGAGCTGCCAGATAAGCCTGGCCATGGACAACACGCGAGAGCGCACAGGTCTAAGACGCCAACCACGCGGGCTCTTGCCTGGCCGCCGCGGCCCACCAGGGCACACATGAGGTGCACGGGCCTTTCCTTCCTGTAGACCTGCTTGGGGACCTGTAATCACCTGTGTAATTCAGCAATCTCTACTGCTTGGCTCCCCCCGCCCAAGAAGGCTGCATTTCCTAAAAGTGATGGAGAGAGAGGAACGCAATGGCTCCGCGCACGGTGTGGCGTGGCTCTGGGGAGGCTCTCACCTGCTGCAGAGGGCGGGCGTGGGGACACGCGGGGAGAGGAAGGGGGAGGTGCCGCGCTCGGGTTCCTGCGGAGGACACGCACCCAAGGGGGGCCAGGGTGGGAGTGGCGACCTCGGCACATCTTCTGAGCAGTGGGCGTCCCCAAGGGTTTGTGAAGACAACGGTGAGACAGCGGAGAAGCCCACGCAGTACAGAACATCAAGAATTTTTTTAAAACATACATTTTTAAATGAATGAGCAAAAATAGCAGAAACTGCTATAAATGTGGAGCTCCATTAGGGAAAAGGAATACACACAGTATTTAAACAAGCAGGTTTACAACTTAGATATGTACAGACTTTACCTGAGGTGCAAGCGTTAGGCCCCCCCCCACCCCCAGTGACTTCTCAGCAGCGCTCAAGTAGGCAAAAACTCCACCTTATTTGGTCAACTCTAAAAAAAATATCATTCGGGGACAAAATAGAAGTTTCCAGTCCCCATCTGTGTACAGCCCAAGTGGTACAACTAGTTTTTATTGCTATTTGGTACAAAAGTGAACAGAACAACTTTACAAACTGTAGTGTTCCTTACATGTTCCTCACATGTTCCTCACATGTTCTACATACAGTACAATCACAGCTTATTTCAGTAGCTTTCACCATTACTTTCTCAAAGGATGAACTAAAATTTCATTTCATGGAGAGTACACACGTATGTCCGGCAGAACCTAAGGAGAAAGGTTTCAAAAATGATTAAGGTCAAGAATGCACCTCAGGAAAACTTTTCTTTAGCAGAACAGATGAATGAACAGAGCTGCTGGGACCTGCAAACCCGGCGTCTTCTACCTCGGGACGACCGCGCCGTGCGTGGTGAGCTCAGCATCGTAACCCTGAGCCGCACTGCTACGGGGCAGGAAGCAGCCGGCGCCACAACCTGCAACCTGGCAACCGCAAGCCACCCCCAAGAAGCGTCAAGGACGACAGTCACCTCGCAGCTGAGCTCGCCGGGGAACCACCCCGCACTGGTTTGGTGCTGCATCTGCTTCTAATGCCAATAGGGAGGCCAAGCCCGACCGAGCTCTCAATGACGTTCCAGTTAAAGTGGAACAGAAGGAACGCAGGCAGCGCCAGGCACGGTGGCCCCGGAGTCCCAGCACTCAAGAGGCTGAGGCGGGAGGACCGCTCAAGTTCAAGATCATCCTTGGCTATAAACGGAGCTGAAGGGCTGGGGAGATAGCTCCATGGCACAAGTCCCTGCCTGGCAAGTGCAAGGTCGTGAGTTTGAACCCCAGTCCCGCAAAAAAACAATAAAAATAAACTGAGCTCAAGGGGCAGCCTAAACTGCATAGTGAGACCTTGTCTCAGAAAGAAAGGGAGGGAGCTAGGGGAGGAGGAAAGGGGGGAGGGAGGGGGAGGTGCAGAGAGGCAGCCCCTACAGCCACACTGGCCTCCAGTTTCTGGCAACTGTTTGTGAACCAGTCCCAGGCACCAGGAGCAGCTGTTAGGAATGCAGGTGCGGCCCGGAGCCTAGGAAGACACTGCTGGGACGTGGCCCCCAAGTTACCGGTCACTGATAATGAGGGGCTTGGGGGTGGTGTGCAGAGATAGGGATCAAACCCAGGACCTCATGGGTGCTGGGCAGGCACTCTACCATGGAGCTACGTCTGCAGTGTCTAACCTGTTCTTCCTGTTATTTTTCCTCTTTTTTTTTTTTTTTGAGACAGGGTCTCACTCTGTAGTCCACGCTGGCCTTGAACTCATGGTGCTGCTCCTGGGCGCGAGGACTGCACGAGGGCACCACTACACGGGTCTTTTTTGAGATGGCGTCTTGCTGTGCAGCCCAGGCTGGTGCAGACACGCAGCTCCCCTCCCCAGGCTCCTGCGTGCTCTGACTACAGCACGGGCCACCGCGCCTGGGCTTGGGTTTGGCCGTTGACAAGTCTCACCCTATCGGAAACTACGCTGCTGCGGCCTCCCCAGTGCTGGGGCTACAGCGCACCCCGCCTGCTTCTGCGTCCCTGCAGAGCGGGTTCCCGTCCCACTCCTGTGTCAGCGCCACTCCCTCGCCTTCACGACACTCAAGCTACTGAGAGAAGCAGGTCCACAGCTGCCGGGCCAGCGCTGCTGAGCCCTCGCGTGTCCTGGAGAGGCCTGCGGGGCCACAGGCACGTTTTCATCTCAGCACCCCAACAGAAGACATTTGCGAGACGTGAAGGATCAGGAAGGGCTGCACCAGGCCAGGCTCTGGGTAGGCAGAGCCACGACTTGGGTGCCTCGTGGTACGCCACAGTCAGACATGGGGACCGTGAGCCCGGAAGTCACATAAAGAAGCCGGCCCGCCTGCCTCCTCCGGCAGCTCCTCGGCTGGGTCCCGGCCTGGGATGCATGCGCAGCGCCTCAGTCGCCCTGCCAGGTCTCAGCCCCAGGCTGTGTTATGCCACTGCTCCTTAGTTTTGGTGCTGGAGCAAGAAGTGGCCAGAAGCAGTGAGCGCACCCACAGTCCCAAGACTGGGAGAGCCTCGCGGGGCGGCTGGACGTTGGCCTCCAACGCTTCATGGCCACACGCGAAGCGCGTGCGCAGCAAGATCAGTGGCTGCGACCACCGTTTTGCTTCTGTCACTGTTGATGTCCACAGACCCTAAGCACTACACAGCCTGATCTTTAAAAATACCTTCTTAAACAGCTGAAAATTAACAACAATGGACAAGCTGAACAATTTATCTTCAACTAAGCCAAATACATTATAGCTAGGTGTGGTGGAGCAAGGACGCCTGTGATCCCAGCACTCGAGGCTGAGGCAGGAGGATCGCTGAGAGTTCGGGACCAGCCTGGGCTGCAAAGTGAGCGCAAGGCCAGCTGAACCGCACGAGACCTTGTCTCATAAAGACAATCAATCAATCGATCAATCAATACATAAATGCAATTTCATTAAATACATGCTCACCTTTCTTCCACTAGAAAGTCAAGTTTTTTTGTCATTTGACCGATAATGTGCAGTCCCAATGAAATTCTCATAGTTTCTTTTCTGTCGCATGCTGTTAGACAAGTGTTGGTAAGACACAGGCCTTTTTCCTGATTAAAAAGAAAGCAAACAAGGGATTCAGAGTCAGGTTCAGCCAACTGGGAGCTGCGTATGCGACGTCAAGACCAGGCACCACCAGGCTGGGGAGATAATACGCGGTTCCCTGGCAAGCGTAAGAGCCTGAGTTCAATCCCCGGTTCCACAAAAAAAAAAAAAAAAAAAAAACCCGGCACCGCCGACAGAGGTGCTCTATGCCGCGGCACAGTGTGCGCCCTGGAGCTGCTGGCAAAGGCAAGTTAGCTGGCTTCAGGCTGACATTCAGAACGAAAAAAGCCCAAGGGGAACTGCAGCCTAAAGCCTGTGCGGCGCACACCCCGGGCAGCAGTGTTGCAGTCGGAGAGCTCTGCGCCCAGCACCTCCCAGGAAGCTCTGGCTCAGACCCCCTGAGGGGTGGGGTTGGGATGCAGCTCCACGGTAAGCTCCCAAGTTGAGTCCTGGCAACAACAACAAAAACTGAAGCCCACCTAGGGGTGGAGGGCACGCTGGACATTTTTAACTCAAAACCAGAGCCAGGAAGACAGCTCAGCAGCATAAGAGCCTGCCTGGCAAGTGCCAGGTCCTGGGTTCGAACCCAGTACCAAAAAGAAAAACAAAGAAGAATGAGACATTTAAAATGTATCTCCTTCAAAAACGTTAAGTAAAATTTTAAAAATTTAAAAGCAGCAAAAATTACTTTTTCGCCTGGCATGGTGGCGCACTCTTGTAATCCCAGAACTTGGGAGGCTGAGGCAGGAGGATCAGTGCGAGTTTGAGACCAGCCTGGACTAAAAATGTGAGCTCAAGGCCAACCTGAACTACATAGTGAGACCCTGTCTCAAAAAAGAAAAAAAAAAAATTACTATCTCACAATTTTAATAAAATCTGCTGGAGTGTACGAAAGCCACCGCTTTTTCCATTTGCTACGCTCACACCCAATCAGCATCACATTATGCCTGACCAAGTCACCAACACAAATCCTTAATTGGAAACAGGAGCTGAAAGGTTTGACCAGGACAGTGCATCTTTGGGGCAGGCAACATGGACCAGTGGCCTTATGCTTGATAAAGCAAGGTGCCAACTGATGTGGGCTGCTGGGTGGGGCCGCCACTGGACTGCTTTGCGTGTGTCTTCTGGATGCTCAGAGTGGGGACCCCAACAAAGCTCTGCCACCAAACACGTTTCCACCAGGGAAACTCCACGGCCACTGACGAGGTGAGCACTCACTGGGTGGGAAAACTCAACCACCTTTCAAATTCACCCAGTAACAAAGCCTAGCTGGGCGTTGGGCTTCCTCCTGCACCCATAGGGAGCCCACTGCAGGCAACGAGCCGGCCTGGCGCAACCCAGCCAGGAGGCAGAGTGTGTGTGGCAGGAGACGCAGCTACAGGGCAGCAGAAGGGTGTCAGGGAGGGCCGCTGTCTCCCACGGCCTCCCCTCCTTCGCAGGAAAGACTAAATGCGCTAAGTGGAGAACACAAACATTCAGTGAAGAGGCTGAGCTTTGGGACCCAGGACTACAGGCCACCACCCTGGGGGAAGGACCCCTGCCCTGGGACCTACCTTCGAGAGCTGGGCCAGCAGCAGCGGGGTGCCCAGCAGGCACACAGGTGTACAGCGCCCCTGAGGCATAGGGCCTTGGCGTAACCAGCAGGTTGGGGGTGTCAGCCTCCCCCGAGCCCAAGAAGCGGGGCTTGGGGGCCAAGCTCGCCGGCGGGCACTGGCAATCCTGCGGCAGCAGCGTGGGGATGCCCCTGACGGAGTGGTACTTTGGCAGATCGTAGCCCCTTCTGCAGTTGGGCCCTGGCTGCTCCACATCAAGGGTAAGCACGCTGGACTTGAGTCTCTTGGGGAGGGGTTCCCCAAACTCAGGCACAGCGCTGCTGGTGTGCCGCTGGCAGAAATAGTCTCTCCCAGGGGCAGCCCAGGGGCCGCTGCTCTTGGGGGTACCGTCACCGGAGGCGCTGCCACTGGCAGGGGGCTGGGCGGGGGCCGCAGCGAGGGGCTTCAGCTTCATCTCGGCTCTCTTCGTTTTGTCTGGGGCGGGAGAAACGCTGCTTTTCGAGAACATCTCTGCCTGCTGCTGTCTGGGGGCCACGAGGCTCTGCTGGGGCCTGTGTGACTTCAGATTGCTTGGGGCTAAAGTGCTGGTGTCTGTCCCTTGAGCCAGGGGTGCCCTGCCTGGTGCAGGGGGTCCCGGGCGCCCCTTCTCAGGGGGCAAGGCCTTGGGCTGGGCCGAGGGTGCCGGCCTGGCCCGGGGCTTGTGTGGCCCGGGCAGCGGGGCCACGTCGCAGCCCTCCAGCGCGGGCGGGCAGCCGGTGCGCCGCACCCTCAGCAGGGCCCTGCTGCTGCGGCAGTGCTTGTGCACGTCGGGGTTGAACTTGTGCTCCAGCCGCTGGTGCATCATCAGGACTTCGGGGTAGAAGGTCCTGAAGGTACAGAACGGGCAGGCGGTGCTGGGGATGAGGGTCGTGCTCAGTGCGAGGGCAGTGCGGCTGTGAAGGGCCCCGAGCGACAGGTTGAGTGGCTTCTCCTGGCCATCCACAGCCGGCCTGCACCTGGGGTCGGCCACAGGCTCCGCCCTCTTCTCCCTCGGGCCCGCGTCCCCCTGATGAGCAGCGCTGCCATCAGCAGGCAGAGCAGCATCCGCGCCCGGCTTGCAGGCAGGCGGCTGGGCCTGCGGCTCGGGCACTGGCCTCCTCCTGGCCAGCTCTGCAGCCGCAGGCCCGGAGTTCCTGCTGCCCCGCTCGGTGCCGGCCACTGCACCCCTCTGGCAATCCTGAGTGTCTGCGTGGACAGCCCCGCCCAGGGCGCTCGGGAAGGCACCGGGCACCTCCCTGGGCATCTTGGCGGGCGGGCTGCCTTTAACATCTTTGGCACCGTCGAAAGCTCGCTTCAAATTTTTGGTGTGCGCACTCTCCACAGTGAAGAGCGCGTCTTCGCTCTCCTGGCCTTTGCTGTCGCCCTTGGCGTCGGCAACAGCGTCCGCCTGCTTGTCCTTGTGATGTCTCTCCAGGTGGTACCTCAGGGACGTCTTCTGGGCTGCGGCGTAGTCACAGAATTCACATTTGTAAGGCTTTTCACCTAAAACAAGAAATGCCACTGAGTCACGCAGGCGTAGGAGAGATGGGAGACAGAGCTGGCTGAGAACGCCTCGCTCTCCCTCTCCCTCTCTAGCTGCTGTCCTCCGGAGCCGGGTCTCTCACAAGTTCTTTACTTTACATCCTTACTAAAAGATAAAATTTAAAAAATGCAAAGTAAGGGTGGCCCTCGCCTGCAATCCCAGCACTTACTTGGGAGGCTAACTCGATAATATCATGGCTCAAAAAAACAAAAACAAAAGTGAACGCATGTGCCAGGATAATAGCACGGCAGCATAGCACCTGCCTGCCAAGATCAAGGTCCTGAGTTCAATGCCCGGTACCACATGCCGTGCCGGCTCCAGAACCCTAGGTGCACCACGCCAGCACCGGAAATGGGAGTGGCAGCGCGTGCCTGTAATCCCAGCATAGGGAGGCTGAGACAGGAGGAGCACCGAGTCCAAGCTGCGTAGCGAGACTCTACATAAAAGATTAAAAAAATAAAATCAAAGTAATAAAAATTTTTAAAGCAAATACATGTATCTTTACTAGAAGAAAATAAAAAGCAGTGGGGCCGGCGAGATGGCTCAGCGGTCTGAAGTGCCTGCTTAGGCAAGCTTAGGCAACCACAGGGACCATGGTTCAATCCTTGGCACCACATGCTACACCGCCTCATCCCAAGGGCAGGCTGAGCTGGCCATAGATAAATAAATAAAGCTTTAAAAAACGAAAAAGAAAAAAGTAGTAATAGTTGTTTTAAATGTGTTTTTCTAGCTAAGAAAATGGGGCCACAAAAAGTTAAACAACTTGGGCTAGGGAGATAACTCAGTAGAGTAAGGGCTCGCCTGGGAAAGTACAGGGTCTGGAGTTCAATTCCCTGTACAAAAAAAGAACAAAAGCTACACCCCAAAAACTTAAAACAACTTTCTCCAACCTGCACAGCTGATGAGACGGAATTCAAACCACCTTAAGTTCCCAAACCGCTGTCTCCACAGCTGCTTCCACAATTTAAAGGCACTAAGCCTGTTCTTATGTTAAAAACAAGACATGGCACTTAAAAATACTATAGATTTCAATGCTAAGAGGATTCAATAGTCACAAAATGAAGCAACTTCAGAAGGGGACGACTGCCCAAGCGCAGCAGCAGCAGCTGCGAGCCCCGCCGCACACACCTTTACTCCCGCTACTGCAGGCTTGAGCAGAATAAATGAACCCACAAGAGAAAGAAAAGCGCCACAGTTCTTTTAACCAACACATGCTTAAAAAAAAAAAAACAAACAGTCCTTTACCTGTATGCGTTCTGAGATGAATATTGAGGTAATAATTTGAACGGAAAAACTTCCCACAATAACTACACTCTCTTGAGGATGCAAGATGCTTTATTTTTCCGCCATCATCACTTTTATCTAAAGCAGAAACAAAAACATTCACGTGAGACAGCTGACGCGTATGTATCAGGTGCGCTGACGTGTCTGTTTCAGGCCACCACGGATGTCTGTGCTTCTCGTATTAGCGCCGGAATAAGAAGCACAAGGGCGACAAACACGCAGTGCCCGTACAGTGCTGTCTGCCGCTCTGCAGTCTCCCCACTGTGGTCCCGCTTTCTGGGTAGGGCAGAGAGAGGCGCTCCCAGCTGGCTGGGATAAGCACCTCCAGAACCTGTAACTTAGAAGGTGGAGTCAACGTGAATCAGTGCTCCCCACTGCCAAGAGCAACACCAGCTCCAACCTCCTCCCTAAGTTAAGATTAAGCAAGCGACCACTAGAGGGAGGCAGGCACAACCTAATCCCCCAGTGAACAAACTCTAGTGTTGCGCAAACCTGCACAAGTTTGTCAAAACTTAGCCAGGCTTTAGAAGGTTCACACGCGCCCAATACAGCCAAAAAAATGAATTGCCTGCACTCCAGAGGCCAGCAAGATAGGTCAGTGGTCTACAGCACCCACTTAGGAAAGCTTAGGCAGGTGCAGGGGACCGAGGTTCGAACTCCGGCACCACACATCGTGTCAGCCCTGCCCTCAGTGCAGGTTAAGCCGGCCAAAATAATAAATGAACTCTGCACTCCAGGCCCTGCGGGGTATCCAGGTCCACAGAGACCAGAGGACATACTAAACCTACACCCCAGGCCTTGGCAGACAGCTGCCCGGGCCACCACCGGGACACCCTCCCCCAATCCTGAGTGTTTTAGTTTTAAATACTTCCAACTGCAGCTCCCAGTAGCTTCCCTGTGAATGACCTCAGCTCCTGGAGCTAGCTTGGCTGGGGCTGGGGCTGGGGCTGCAGGCAGCGCAGTGTCAGTGCGCGCCTAGCGCGTGGGAGCCCGGGTCCCCACCAGGGCTCCCGCTACGCCTCTGGACAGACTTCTTCCTACCGGTCCTGCTGGCTTTCTGGACTGCGTATCAGCTACTTTTGAAAAGCAGGGTCCAGGGCAGGCTGTGGTGCCCATCCAAGTGTAAGGACGCCAGGACTGCACACTGTGACTGACGCTGAGCCGGCCTCTACGGACCCGCATCCACCTAAAGACACAGACAACCCTTGACCTGAAAAGGCACCAGGAAGACTTTAAAGATTAATCATTGACTACGCTTTTTGATCTTCTTAAAAGTAAACCCAAAGCAAGCCATGGTGATAGTACAGTAAGATAAATCTGGGCTAGAGGCTGCATTAAAAACTTAAGTTTAGGGCCGGTGAGATGGTTCAGTGGTCTAAAGCGCCTGCTTAGGAAAGCTCAGGCAACTGCAGGGACTGCGGTTCGATCCCCGGCACCACATGCTGCGCCAGCCCCCACCACCAGGGCAGGCTGAGCCAGCCACAAAATAAAATAAAGAAACAAACAAACACAACAAGCAAACAAATAAATAAATACAATTTAAAAAAAAAAAAAAAACAAGTTTAGGGAAATCAACAATACAGGACACCTGGCCTATTCGTACACGCACACACACACACACACTCGCCCAGCTGTGTGCGGAGCTGGATTTGCCCCGGCTCATGCTTCCCTACTTCCAACCGTGTGGCAGGCCCTCTGTTACGTCACACCTCATCCACGGAGTCACAAAATGCCCTGGTCCTCAAGCACAGGATGAGAGCTAGCTGTGTCCCTGGCCCCTGCCTTCCAGCACCATGTCTAATTTTACAGCACTGTTCTAAGAGAGCAGCCTCTCATAAACAGGCCGCTACAATCATCCTGGCGAGGTGCAAGACTAGGGCCAACGAGCATGTTACATATGAGAAAAGTGAGGACAGAGAAAAACTGAGCAGCACAATTAGACTCCAAGCCAGGCACAGTGGTGCACACCTGTAGTCCCAGCACTTGGGAGGCTGAGGCAGGATAGGTGAGTTCAGACCAGCCTGGGCTGGGCTGCGAAAAGAGAGCACAAGGCCAGCCTGAACTGCACAGCGAGACTCTGTCTCAAAACAGACAAAAACGAACAAAAGACTCCAAACTGCAGGCAGAACCACATCCACACCGGGGCTACACAATCCTGCCTGGCACAGACAGGCTTTGCCCACACCGCAACCATCACCACCAGCACTCACCCCCACCCCGTGCCAAGCCAAACCCGTGCCTGAGGCCGAGGCCTGCTCCCCACCCACTGCCGATTGCTGTGCCATTTCACCAGGCACCTGCAGTCTCACCCCAGCAGGAAACACTTGGCCCTTGAGAGGACCATGTCTAAGGCCCTTGCATGCTGCCTTTTTCCCCCGATACCGGGGACCGAACCCAGGACCCTGCACATTCCAGGTAAGCACTTTGTCCCTGAGCTGAGTCTCAGCCCTTGCACAATGTCATTAAGACTGCACAATACGTTTTCTAGAGTTCTAAAATGAAGACTTCCAAGTATTCTAAGGAATAGGCTCCCCACGGGTAAATAAGCTCAATGTACTAAACACTTTATATGAAAACTGGGGCTCACAAGGTGTGGTCTATTACTTTAGAGCAGGTGAGGGCTCTGAGCACGCAGTGTGGCCAGCTGCTGAGTCACACACATCCACATTTTGGTACCTGGGATGGAACTCGGGACCCTGCGCTTACCTGGCAGGAGCCTACACCACTGAGCTACGTCCCCAGCCCATACCCGTTAGCAGGCTGCAAGCTTAGCACGTCACAGGACAAGAAGGCGTGAAGACCACTTTTCTACACGGCACTCCCGAGACCCACTCGTGCCTACTCTGGCCTACACACCAGGACTTTGTTACGTTTTTGTGCTTATTTTGGTAGTTATCTTACACAGCTTTTTTGAGACAAGGTCTCCTCCAACAGTCCAGGCTGGCCTCCGAACGCAGTGATCCTCCTGCCTCAGCCTCCCAGGTGCTGGGATGCCGGGATTACAGGCGTGCACCACCCCACCTGGCCACACCAGGACTCTGTAAACTGTGTAAACCGTTCATGGGCTGCTGAATCCTTTATTCAAACAGTAAACAGTACGGATATGAGCTGTTCTGGCTTCCGTGAGGAGGGGCGGCAGAACAGGACTGTTCTGCCGGAGGACTTCTGTAACTTGAAACAAAACGACAACTTCTCAGCCAAGCCGTGAGTGCTATCTTCCGAGTCTATGAATGCCATTAATACACTGCACTGCTTACTAAGCAAGTGAGCACTGAAGGAAATATTTTGGTGCACTCCAGACTCTCGTATTTCCCAAACAAAACCCTCCTGAGGTCCTTAGTAATGGCCCTAGCACTCCCCAGATACCAAGGTGGACAGGGTGACGAGAAAACACCAAGAGTTCCCCCAGCAGCAATACCTGGTTCCTGTCTTCTGTGACCACTCTTAGAAGCCCATTTCAGTCCAGCTTGGTGGCACATGACTAACTCCAGCACTCTAGGAGGCTGAGGCAAGAGGATCACAAACTGAAGCCCAGCCATAGAAACTCAGTGAGACCCTTTCTCAAAGTAAAAACTGGGGGAGAGTAGCTTGGGTTCAATTCCCAATTTGACAGGTATTAAATAAATATCCACCTAAAAATGTATGAGAAGGAGGCTTGAGCCAGGCAGTGGATCTTGCCTGGAACATCAGCCACTCATGAGGCTGAGGCAGGAGGACCCCACGTTCAAGGTCAACTTGGGTTAACTCAGTGAGTCCCTGTCTCAAAATAAGGGCTGGAAGGGCCAGGGAGATAGCTCCATAGCACAAGTGTCTACCTGGCAAGCGCAAGGTCATGATTTCGAACCCTGGTCCCACCAAAAAAAAAAAAAAAAGTTAATAAAAATAAGGGCTGGAGATGTCGCTCAACAGGACAGCACTCCTAGCATGAGGCCCTGGGTTTGATCCTATGAAGGAGAAAAAGGTAATGAGGCAGCCTGGAGGGCGCATGGCTTTCTGGACCACTTCAGGGTGCTGGGAAAAGGAGGCAGAGGCCAGGGTCTCTGTCTGGACACCAGAGATCCCTGCTGCAGGAGCTGCCGGCACACACAGGTTGGGGGCAGCACATCGGGCCTCCCTCTACTGGCATCATGCACCGCGGCAGCCCAGCTACCCAGCCAAGGCCGTGTCCACAGTGACCCAAGCTGCCTGAGGGAAAAACAGCCCAGCCAAGCACCACCACCCAAGGCTGAGCACAAGACAGAAAGGACGCCATGCATCCTTTGCAAGCACAATGGAAGCTGGACGGGCCTGAGCACAACCGCGTTCTCAGAGGGACCCCAGAGCTGGGGGCAGCGATGCCACAGGGACGGTGACCACACTGGGCCTGGACCTGCGACTCAGCCAACCTGCCCCCACCAGGACCATCGTGGGCCCAGCAGAGCCACTCACCCAAGTGGAGTCCCTCAGGGAGCCCGTCCTCGGAGCCATCCTCAGAGCCACCTTCTCGATCCCCAGCTGCACCATCATCCAGTGTGGCCAGGTCCGGGGAGCATGTGCCCGGCTGCCTGTCGGAGGCCACGGTGGGAGACTCGGCACCAGCGCGGCGGTCCTTCTTATGCACGCGCGAGTGCAGGACGAGCTGGTGGTAGGTCCGGAAGGCCTTGCCGCACTCGGCACAGTGCGTGGGCTTCTCCTTGCTGCCAGGCACTTTGAGGTCCACGTCCCCAGAAGGCACTTCACCGCTGGCATGTCTGGGTTTCTCCTTGTCTTGGGAGAGGCCTGTGTAGCTGCTTTTATTTGTTTTGGATTTTCCAGAACCTTCTGTGTAAACCTTCTTGCTCCCGTTCCAGATTTCTCCGAGTTCCTCCTTCTCTGAGCACGAGTCTTCGTTGTCGGTGCTTCCCTCCTGCCCCGACTCCTTGATTGTCTCCTCCCGTGCCAGGGCCACTTTGCCCTTGGTAGCCAACTGCCACGCCTGGTAGGTGGTGAACGGGTCGAGTTGGGGTAGGCACTGGACGGGCTTCCTCCCAGGCTCGGCCTGAGATCTGGGTCTCAAGTTTAGGAAGCGCAGCAGCTCCTCCCGGGGAGCAGGGCTCCCCTCAGCCCTGCAGGCGCTCTGTGGCCCGCCGCTGCCAGAAGCCGCCTCCTTGGCGTGCACCTTGCTGTGCTCCAGCAGACTCTCTTTATTTGGGAACAAGAAGCCACAGACCATGCAGATCTTATAGGGAGACGAGACGCTGCCTGCCGCGTGCGCCTGGACAACCTCGTTGATGGTGACGGGGCCCTCGAGGCCCTGCTGCAGCTTGCTGTTCTTGGTGCCCGACTTGCCGTTGTGTGTCCGCATGTGGTTCTTAAGGAACCAGGGCTCCTTGAATCTCCTCCCGCACATGGTGCACCCGTAAGTGAAAGAGTCTTTGTGTTTCTTCATGTGAATCTCGACATCAAAAGCAACTCGAAATGTCTGCCCGCAGACCTCACAGCTGAACTCCTCGCTGTCTTTGCAGTTCTTGTCCTTGGGCGGTTCCGTGCGCACTTGACTTTTCTCAAGGGGACTGAGGTATTTGGCTTCGACCCGCAGAACCGTGGGCTCGCAGAGGGTAGGCCGGTGCTGCATGAGGACGTGCTTGTTGAGGTCTTCCGCCAGGGTGAAGGTCTGGCTGCAGAACATGCAGTCCAAGGGCATGTAGCCTTCGAGGTGGATGATGCTCTTCTCCTGCGAGGCTCTGAAAGGCACAGCAGTGGCCCCTTTGATGGATAAGGAATCATCCACTTCCACCTGGGTGCCCAGGGAGCCGCCCATCATGTCCTGCCCATCCATATACACGAGGAGGGACTGCGTCGGCATGGTGCTGGTGCTGGTGCTGGTGCTGGTGCTGGTGCTGCTGCGGGGCTGCACGGAGAGGAAGAGGCTGAGGTCTGCCCGGATGTCTGCAGCTGGAGTAAGGCTGCTGTGCGACTCGTCTCTCACACCTTCAGCAGCCCTGGGCTTTGAAACCAGAGCAAGTATTACTATGAAGTTCAAAGGAATGTGTGCATTCCTCTAGCTGCTGAGCAACCGGAAGTCTTTAGGAAGCTCGGGATGGGGAGACCGTGCCTGGCTCCTTCCACAGACGAGGCAGGGACTGCTGATGCTGCGACCAAACACGAGTCAGCACAAAGCACTGGTTCTCTCCGGCTCCATCGAGTGCTCGGTTCAGCTGAGCGAAGAAAGCAGTTCCAGCCAAGTGGAGAAAGGGATTTCCAAACCTGAGGGGAAAAGAGAAAAGGCTTGTGAGCCACCTACAGACCCGAGGGCCGGTGCAGGGGGTTCTCCAGGTCTTTTCTATGCAGTGAAGGGGCCTAAAATTCAGTGCCTCACCTTTAACTTTTTTTCTATAAGATATGTTTATTTGTTTCTTTATTAGTTTTTTTGATTTTTTTTTTTTTTTTTGGTCTTTTTGAGACAAGGGTCTCGCTACGCAGTTCAGGCTGGCCTGAACGCACTTTTGTAGCCCAGGCTGGTCTTGAACTCACACCAATCCTCCTGCCTCAGCCTCCCAAGTGATGGGATTACAGGCGTGCGCCACCATGCCCGGCCTTACCTTTAACTTATAATGCATCCTGCTACACGTTTTGTTAATGAAATCATTAGCATCCCCCACCCCATCAGTACACTTACTAATTGAGTAGAATGTCACCCAGTATGACATGGTGTTTTTAGTCACTTAAAGAGACACAGTGTTGGGGCTGGTGAGATGGTTCAGTGGTCTAAAGCGCCTGCTTAGGAGGGCTCAGGCGACTGCGGGGACTGCAGTTCGATCCCCGGCACCACATGCTGCGCCAGCGCCACCACCAGGGCAGGCTGAGCCAGCCACAAAACGAATAAATAAAGAAACAAACACAACAAGCAAACAAATAAAATTTAAAAAAAAAAGAAAAAAAAAAAAAGAGACACGGTGTAAGACAAAAATCGGTGTAAGACAAAAATCATTACATTCAGCTGAATCCATTTCAAACACCATAGAAACAACTGTCCCAAAACACACTCAAAGATTACAGTCACAGAGTTCAAAACAGGATCCTAAAATCCTTCCCCGAGAAATGCAAACACCTCAGAATGGCCATCCTTCTTGGCCAAGGGCACCTGAATGTACTTTGGTTTCCTAGATAGCATAAGCATCAATCTGCTACCCAAGCTGGGTGTGGTGGCACATGCCTGTTATCCCAGCACACAGGAGGCTGAGGCAGGAGGATCACCATGAGTTCAAGGCTAGCCTGGGCAACATTTTTAAAAAAAAAAAAAAAAAACTTCAAGACCAGCCGTGAAAACTTGTCTAAAAAAAATAAAAATAAAAATAATAAATCTGCTACCCAAATCCCAAGGTGCTTTCCAGAACTTTCCACCATAATAGCGCTGGGCAGGAGTTCTTAGTCCAAACAACAAATATGGAAACGTATGCACAAAGCCATTTACTCTGTCAGTGCACACTTTTGTCATACAATTCTCAACATAGCTAGTTCACCATGGCTTTAGTGTTTCATCAGAAAAGAAGATCCCAGGGCCAGGGAGATAGCTCAGCAGAATAAGCACTTGCCTGGCAAGTGCGGGGTCCTGAGTTCAATCCCAGGTACTGAAGGGGGGCAAAAGATCCCTAAGTGTTTCACATCCACCTTTCCCGTTATAAATTGACCAGGTAGAAAGGGGATTATTTAACTGTGCAGGTCCAATATGGAAGCCGAGTTTTACTCCTGGTGAAGCATTGGCATCTAAAGCCTATACCTTCCATTTTTACTGCACACATTGGACAGCTTTTCAAAATGTTCCAACTGTGTTAAAATTGGAGGGGCTGGAGAGATGGCTCAGCAGTCTAAAGAGCCTGCTTAGGAAAGCTTAGGCAACCTCAAGGACTGCGGCTCAATAAATAAATAAATAGAAATGAAATAAAATAAAATTAAATTAAATTTTTTTAAAAAAAACTGGAATCAGCCAGGCATGGTGGTGCATGTCTGTAATCCCAGCCCTTTGGGAGGCTGAGACAGGAGGACTGCAGGGAACTCAAGGCCAGCTTGGGCTACACAGTCTAAATCATCCTGAACTACGTGGAAAGAGTTTGCTTCAAAACAAAGAAAAGAGCCAGGCTTGGTGGCGCACACCTGTAATCGCAGCACTGGGGAAGCTGAGGCAGGAGGATCAGTGCAAGTTTGAAACCAGCCTGGGCTACAAGAGAGCTCAAAGCCAGTGTGAAATGCATAGCAAGACCATGTCTCAAAAAGACAAAAGAAAGAAAAGAAACGGAACGGATTGGAAAGGAACCTGGAGTCAGTTCACTCTACCCAACAAAACCAGAAGAGACACAGCCCTTCCCAACCGTACAGCTGATGTGAGAACACGCTGCTTCCCCCTCCCGCCCTCCCCACCAGCCAGGCCTGTGGGGCTGGGCAGTCTCTGCCTATCTTCACTCAGTGGGAAAAGTTACCTCCCTAATATCTTCGGTTTTGAATGAGCAACGGTTTTAACATTAAGGTTTTCTACTATGACTCCCGATTACAGAGAAGGGTGGAAGGCGTCCTGCAGCACTTATCTCAGGGACAATGGTGATACGCTCGGGCGGGGCACAGGCAGCCTGTGTGACACCAGAGAGAGGCCTGCAGAGACCTGGGTTCTAGCCCCACTGAGTCACAGCCTCACAGCTGCCATGCGGCCTCCCTCTCCACATCTGGCCACCGGCCTCAGCATGCCCCAACTTCTTGATTCTGGAGACTGACCTGTACACTCAAGAGAACGGCCAACGCTCTGCCTGCGGGCCGGAGGCTTCAACCTGTGTGCACAGGGCCAGCAACTGAGCTTTCTGTGCAGCCGTTTACTCACCCAATAAGCATTTACTGAATGTCAATGTCCTGGCAGCATTGTAAGCACTAGGGAAGTAGTCACTACGCCCTGACAATACTGTTTTCCCCAGCCAGCAGCTTGGTGAGGAACAGAGGCAAGCAAGGAATTCTACACACACCCACAAGGACTCCATAGAACTTCAACAGCAATGAACATGGGTTGGGGACAGAAAACAACAGCACTCTGCTGGGGGCAAACGTCTCAGCATCCGTATTTGGCAAAAGCAAAGTAACCCTGTATCAGGTCTCAACTATATCTTTTTAAGGAAAAGTAGAGGCCAAAGATACAGGGGGCTGGCCAGACAACTCAGTGGACTAAAATGTCTTCTTAGGCAGACGCAGAGATCAGGGTTCAATCCCTGGCACCACACGCCATGCTGGCCCTGCCCCAGGGGACACTGAGCTGGTCACAGAAACCTGGCATGGTGGCGCACGCCCGTAATCCCAGCACTTGGGAGGCTGAAAACAAGAGGATCACTATGAGTCTGAGTTGCATAGTGAAATCCTGCACCAAATAATTTTTTAGATATAGATGAGATATATAAGATAGACGGACAGACGGACAGACGGACGGACGGACAGGGCGAGCTCAGCAATGCAGCACCTGCCTGGCAAGCATGAGGTCCTGAATTTGATTCCCTGTACCTCTCCACCAAAAAACGAAAATATAGGGCTGGGGAGATAGCTCGGCGGTCTAAGCGCCTGCCTGGCATGCACAAGAGAACCCAGGCTCGATCCCCAGCACCACATGCCATGCCAGTCCCAGAATCCTGGCCATGCTGAGCAAGGCCCTGGGTTCAATTCCCAGTAGTACAAGAAATGAACTTTATGAAAATCTTGGGGAACCTGGCTTTTTCCATGAATAGCAAGGCCTTCTCCAAGAAGGACCCCAACCCTACACTCCAGTGTGAATTAGAAACAATATGCATGGTCTCATTTTTCCCACCCTAGATAACCTAACTTAATTGCTGGAAAACCTTATCCTAGAAAGATGATTTGGATCTGTATACGTCAGAAATTTTCAAATGAGCTGAAAGAGGTCGCAATCATTCAGAAACACAAGACCTTTGACAAAGACTGTCTCCCTGGAGGAAGGATGGGAGGCCCCCCCTCCCAAATACAAAACCTCAGGAGAAGGGGGCCTCCAAAGCTCATCCCTGACCAAGGCCCAGCACAGTGCTGCCCTGGTGCTATTCCCACGGCTCAGCATCAGCCTACTTCCTCTAAAAACTTTGGTCCAGATCTGGTAGCAGCCGGGCATGGTGGTGCACACCTGTATTCCCAAGCACTCGGGAGGCTGAGGCAGGAGCATCACGGAAGGCCCCCAGCTGGGCTACATGGTGGGCTCACACCCAGCCTGGATTCACAACTCTTTATCATTACCGTAAGTCATGGTTCTCTTAGCAGAAGGCCCTCAGATCAATGATACCCATTATACAGCGAGACCTTGTCTCAAAAAAGAAAAAAAGAAAAAAATATATGTGTGTGTGTATGTGTATTATACACATACACACACACACACACATACAAAGAAAATAAACTCCCCAGTGCCTAGCATAGGGAGAGGCCCTGGACAATAAGAACCAGCACAGACAGAAAGACAGGGGCACACCTTCGGCCAGTGACCAGTTGTAACCCATCGGACACCAAGGCTGACATGACTATTCAGCAAGACTGCTACAGGGCTGTGGCTGCCATCTCATGACCCGTCTGCAACCTCCAGGCTGTAAGAAAAAACTCAGGAGCTGGGTGTGGTGGCGCACGCCTGTAATCCCAACACTTGGGAGGCTGAGGCAGGAGGATCAGTGTGAGTTCGAGACCAGCCTGGGCTACAAAAGTGAGCTCAAGGCCAACCTGAACTGCATAGCAAGACCCTGCCTCAAAAATAAAGAAATAAAGAAATCAGTTACACTGCAAAGTTCACCGGCACAACCACAAACCGCATCCCTTGGGCTGCAGGGTGAGACCCTGGACTTTCTCCTCATCACCACAAACACAAAACTGCAACAAGCAGGTCCAAGCCCCCCCTCTGCAACCCATGGCCCACGGCCCACGGCCCACGGCCCACGGCCCACGGCCCACGGCCCACGGCCCACCAAGCAAGCTGCGTGGACGTCTGCAGACTCCTCCCAAACCTCAACAGATCTAAGTGCACTGGGCTGCAGACCCAGAATCCACCAGCAGCCACCAAAGCCCACACACTGAATGATGGGATACTGTCAAGTAGGGCTAATAAGTGAGACCCACTTCACGATCCTTTAGAAGCTGCAACAGTAAAGGTTGAAACACTACCAGCGCTCACCAGACACCAGTAAGGTATTGCCGTTGCCACCAAGCGGCCTCCCCAACTGCAGCAGCACTGGCCGAGGCTAAGGAGCACCAGCGGCGAGGCACTGCCCCTAGGAGGACCGTCCTTCCAGAGCGGGAGGGGTAGACATGACAACCCAACGCTACAGGCAAACCACTCTGGGCTTGGCCCTCGTAGGCCCAGGTGCATTCAGACGGCACCAGGCTCACTAAGAGGCTCCCTGCAAGCATCTTTGCTCAGGCCAAATGCAGTGCTTCACCCTCACGGTATCCAAGGCTTATTCTAAACACAAGCAGGCGGCGCTGGGGAGGAGGCTGAAACCAGGATCACTACGAGTCTGAGCTGCGTGGTTGAGACCCTGTCTCACACGTAAAATGAAAATACAGCAAGCAGGCAGTTACTCGGCACCACCTCGGCCTCTGAAGGCACACCAGGATTTTCTCGTATACTGGAGTTACTTACATAGTCACTTGTTTAAAACAATACCACATCATCTCAGAGATCAATCAGTAAGAACCAAATTGGTGTAATTGCCTCAAATACTGGGTATTCTTTTAAGTCACTAATTAAATCTATGACTAAACTATGAATTCCACCACCACCTATATGTCCTAAAATTACCAAGTATTACACATTGTACAACTGCTTAACAAAAAGCTCAATTTATATTGCAGTAAAACAAATTAGGTGCCACTTACTCACAGCCACCCTAACTTGGAAATGCTACTCTGAGAAAAAGTCCCTGTGGACAGAACAAGTTTGACCTTAGCA
Source organism: Capromys pilorides (assembly GCA_004027915.1). Taxonomy (NCBI): domain Eukaryota; kingdom Metazoa; phylum Chordata; class Mammalia; order Rodentia; family Capromyidae; genus Capromys; species Capromys pilorides. Next base: position 62,916 of record PVKN010000352.1, on the reverse strand, counting down.
AGTTTCTTCACCTTTTTCCTGGGGAATATTTATCTACCACAGTATGGGCTGGTATTCTCAGTACTCAAAAAAAAAAAAAAAAAAAAAACACTAATATACAAGTAATTTGCAGTATCCTATACATTTACTTTTTCTCAACTTAGTAAGGTATCCAAATAGGCAGTTATTGAAATATTCAGCATACACTGCTCCCCTCTGGTCAATTATCTCCTTAAAGCTATCAAATTACCTCTAAGTTCTGGGTAGGCAACTTGGACGGATTTCTGGTTTTCCTCTGTATTTTACACACACTACTCACCCTTAGCCCTGTAGATGAGAAAACTCCACAAAGGGATCCACCATGTGGATCAATCTTTCACATTCAATACTTCAGAACAACTTCAAGAAAAATCACCAAGTGACATCCAAAAGCCAAACCATCAATCCAATTTTCCTAATACAGCTGTAGAAAGATGATTACAACTCAAAACATCACAAAAGTATTCAGGGTTTAAGTTCGGCATTACAACCCAAACCATCAGTTCAACAGTCTAAAGCGGAAAGCTTAGGCAACCGTAGGGACTGTGGTTCGATTCCCAGCACTACATGCTGCACCAGCTCCACCCCCAGGACAGGCTGGCTGGCCATAATAAAGGGCAAAACTTGCTGGGTGTGGTGGCGCACACCTGTAATCCCAGCACTTGGGAGGCTGAGACAGGAGGATCGGTGTGAGTTCAAGACCAGCCTGGGCTACAAAAGTGAGCTCAAGGCCAGCCTGAACTGCAAAGACAGACCCTGTCTCAAAAAGGCAAAAAAAAAAAAAGCAAAACTTGGGAAGCTCTGTCAGGAAATAATCCACATTTCCTCAAAATTACATATAAATGTTCAGTTCTAAGCAGGGTGATGGGACAAAGTGACATGAAAACATATTTGAGCATAGTGAGAAAACCACATGCAGCTAAGGTCTCCTGAAGGCTCTTAATGAAAACTTCCAGCACCAGATAGCAGTTTTAGTTTCAATATTATCAATACAACAGATACCAAGTATAAACTGGCCTTCAAAAACTCCACCTTGATCTGAAAAATGAGAGCTATAAGGGAAGGACATTTTTAAATTCTTATGATTCATCAGGAGGTTTCCAATACTTTTATTTTACCAGAATAAGCTTAAATAGTTTTAGAAAATAGAGCAGGATTAATCTCCCTGGGGAAGGAGATTTCTTTAAGCAATTTTATGAAGAAAGCATGGACACATGTTACACACCAATAACCTTGGCCAGGACACCTCACACTACACACATTACAGCCCTTTTTTCAGACCAAAAGCTGAGTATTTAAATTAGACCCAGTTTAACTCCAGGTTAAATACAAGCTTATGCAATGCTTCCAGGCCTGAGATCTTCCTTTCACATTGAAACACTCCCCTCCCTACCTTCTGCTGAACACTAAAACTGGTGGGTCTGGCTTTCAAGTTTCCTGCTTAATTTCCAAATTAAGAAGAAAAAGAAACTTCCTTTTAATTAATAATTTAATCACTGTTCAAAAGATTTATGGGTTTAAAAATAAAAACTTCGGGCATAGTTTAAGTTTTCTGAACTTATCCTGACTTGTATACAGGCGAGATAAAGGAAAAAAGAAAAAAAAATTAAAAACAAGTATGTCTCCTAACACTGATTCAAGAATAAAATCTATCTCTCTGGCATCCACATCTCCAGTCCACTAATTACATCTTAAATATGAAAGATCTGGAGACTAGAAATACACAGCAAAGCAAAAGTTCTATACAAACTCATCTTAAAAACTAGGCAGGCCTCAGGACAACAGTGTTGGTCAAATCCTAGAAAAGCTTAAGAACAAAAGCCAAGGGCATAAATGTCTCCCATGACTGACTTAGCTGTCTTTTCAGGTGTAGTAATTTTATTTCTCAATTTGATCATCGAATTACCAAACTGGCCCTCGATTTCCAGTCACTCTGTTATGCTGATATCCTGAGCAGGAAGTAGGGTGCTGTTAGAAGGCCGGGTCAACAACTGCTCAGATGGGAAGAAGTGCTTCAGGAGAAACTGCTGAAAAGAAAGGGTGGCCAGGCAGCTAGGGAGGGCGGGGGCTCCCCCATATTTATTTGGAAGATGGATGTGTACAAGAATTGAGCTTGCTCATCGTGAGCTAGATTTTAGGAAAGAATGGTCTACTTCCTTAAAAGATTTCTATCTGCCCTCGTGGTCTAAATTCAAAAACCTTTGGCCCACATACCACTGCAAATGTGTCCAACTATATTAACGGCTGGAGAATAACCCAAGATCTCTTTCCTCCGAAATGTCAGCATTTCAGGCAAGTTTTTCCGCTGCCCCGAAATGAGGCCACTAAAGCTATATTCAATAATCAGGCTCCCTCACCAGAATTTAAGAAATTTCCTGCTGCCTTTGTGTAATAACTTAAAACTAGTTAACACCTCGCCACCCAAAAAAACTGGACCTGAGGCGTGTAAAGGAAGACGTCTATATTCTCACAAGTTTAATTTTACCACCTGCTGGCTGGAACTAAGCCCTTCATTGTTTATACAGTATTTAATGACAATTCTTTTATTCAGTTTTAGTACTTGTTCTATACATACTTCTCAGGGTTTTTTTTTAAGTACTCAGTAATTTTTGAAAACTATTCTAACAGGTTCCAACAGTAATTTACTTTAAAATCTCATAATGTTTATTTTACTCTTGAAATACCGATTTTGTACAACTATCTCATTTTTGGGTGGTGAAACACTTCTAAAACTTGCAAACACACAGCCATTGCTCAGTACTTCCAGCTTTCCAATTCACTTATTAAACACACTGATACAGGATTAAAATGTCACAGGGAATGAACCACTTTGACCATACTCGAGAACCTCAAAATCCACACTCTAGGGGCCACAATAACACCCCTGAGAAGGGACCATCACAACCTGAATTTTTCTGAGCAAATAAAAACACAACTTAACAGAAAGCATTTAAAAACCTGTATCATTTATATTCAATAGACAGATAAAAGATCCTTTTTCAAGTAGTATGTTTTAAGCAGTCAAGGGTCATTAAAACTACTCCAAAGTTCTTATCAACTAGTTATGTGTGTGACAACGGTGAGAAAGGAATGTAATTTGATAAAGTGGAAAAACAGCACATCTTCTGGGACCCCCGAGGCTCTAATCAAGCAACCCCGAATTAAGAGTGCTCCAGGGTTGGGAAATGGCAACCCTGCTGAGGTAAGAACACACCACTTCATAATAAAGGTTGTTAAAGGAGAAAGAAGCGATTAGCATTTATCTGCAGCCAGAAGACGACCGACTAAGGGCCGGCTCATTGTATTCCTCAACGATTCCATCAGTTTATAAGTGAGTTGACTAAGTCTTATTTTCAGATTTTCTCTAAAACAAGGCCACTGGAAAGGGATTAGGGGCTCCTACTCCTCCCTCGGGTTTCACTGCTAAAAATGGAGGCTCACAAAGAGAATGCAAATCTTCCCCACCTTCAAGAAAGGCAGCCAGAGCAGCCACTTTCACTCCCCCCCTTCCTCCCAAAGCACCTTGAAAAAGAGAGAAAAACCGAGCTATTATCAAAATAGATTCTTCAGGGTAAAGGGGAAAAGCAGTCTGCTAATTTTTCTAATGGTATCTTAGTTCCTTTTTTTAAGTAAGAACTGAAAGGGAATAATATGAACCCAAGACAACTGCTAAATTTCAGTCTCACAAGGAATCAAAAGATGTCTCACAAGGAATCAAAAAAACAAAGGTGAGGCTGCAAAGTGGTGGGAAGGTGCTGTGCAGATAAAAGGCTTTAAAGAAGCCATATACCAAAGAAGGCTTTGTCCTTCCCCAGTAAGTTATAATCTTTCTTCCACTTCCTCCTCCCATATGCAAATACACAGACAAGTCTCAAGGACTAGGCCTCCTCCTTATACACGGAATGGGTAAAATTCCAAACCACCAGATTATTAACACTATTCCCACTATTCAAATGAATTACAAACCTGTCCTGTAACTATTGACAACTGAATTTATAATCCAAGTCACCGCCTCTTAGAAGTAATACTTACTACACTTACGTAAACAGATTACAACTGCCAGCACTGGGGAGGGAGGACTTCCTCTGAAACATCAGGATTAAACACCACCACCACCCGCAAAAACACCGCGGGTCTCTAGAACCCTGAACAAAACAGTATCTAGAACAAACATGACTTCTCAGAAGAAGCCAAGTACCATTAAGGACACACCTTCCAGGTCCTAGGAACACATTAACTAGACAAGCACAAACTAGTAGTCTATTATATTTTTTCAGACAAAAAGCAATCAGGTTATTATTACTCCTCACTTGCCACTACACTAAAGGCTTTTTTTTTTTAAAAACCAACTCTAGACCTATTACTCATCCTTCAAAATCTGGAATTTTCAGTCTTAGTTGCTATCAATCAAGGCACTTCAGGGGAAAGAACACAATCAGGCGCATGCTGCCGTGGACTTCCGGACACACGAGAAGAGAAGGTGGAAGCCCCCCAGACCCCTACCTAATCCTAGTCCCGAGCCTGGACAGCAGCTGTTGTTACCCAGCCTCTCCTTTTGTTGGGCTAATCTCATGTCAACTCACTCAACCAACTCAAAAGCGATGAAGACATAATTGAATCAACCTGAACTAAATCAGACCGAGCCTTTTTAAAACACACAGCTTAATGGTTCCAAGCCGTCTCGGTGCACAAGGTGGAGCGACATCCGCAGAGCCCCGCGGCCCCGGGACCACGGCAGCACCACTGCTTTAATAAGTGCTCAGGAATGTCCAGGGCTTGGGCCCGTAGGCTGATCAGAAGGATAAACCGAGGCTGCTCCGGGAATTTCAAGGTGGAACAACAGGCCAATACCCTACGCCGCCTCGAGATGACTTCGGCCTCCATGGGGGAGGGGAGGGGGGCACAGAGTGGGAAAAGTTTCAGTTACTCCGCGGTGGCCAGGCCACTGGGGATCCAGGAGGGGGCCCTGGTGGCCTCCCCTCACCGGGTCCCAGAGCCAAACCTTTCGGAAAACTCCCAGCCTGCCTTCCCCACCCCCACCTCCCCACCCGCCCAAGAATGTGGCTTCCGTCCGCGCCGGCCCGGCCCGAACCTGGGTCCCCGGAACCGGGGCGCCGCCGGCACCCCAGGGCAGACGGGCCATTCAGGTAGCCCCCCCCCCTCCTCCCCGCGCATCCACCTCTGAGGGCCAGGCTTGGGGTGACCCCGGGAAGAACGGCGTGAAACAGCGCTCGCACCCCCCGGCGCCTCCCGGCAAACTTCCCTTTAAAAAGAAAGAAATCTGACTTTCGGGCCACTCCTTCCATCCCTCCCGCTGCCAGGGGTCCCCAGATCCATACTTGTACACACCTTCTTTAGGGTGACTGGGGCAGGGTTTGTTTTTTTTTTTTTTTGCGGGGGGTGGGGGGGAGACTTTCAAAGAACAAAACTGTAAAACTAAACCACCTTCTCACACATCCAGGTAACTCAGCCCGCGCGGCGCGGCTCAGGGGCGCCAGGCGGCCCGGACTCCCGACGGTTTGGGGTGTGGGGACCGTGGGGGGGCTCACCTCGCCCGCGCCCGCCCCCGCCGGCCTGGGGACGGCCGGGCCATTGTCTGTGGGGGACGCCCGCGAGGACGCATTGTCTGGGCTGTTTCCAACTTGCCGGGCTCCCCGGGCCACCGTGGGGACCCCGCGCCCGCCCCCGGACCCCGCGGTCGGGACGGCCAAGCCGGAGACCCGCCCGCAGGGCCGGGAACTTTTCCGGGGCGCCCCCTGCGCCCAGCCCCCCGCCGGACCCGCAGGACCCGGGGAACCCGGCGCGGGCTCGGGGCGCCCGCTTGGGGAGGGGGCGCCGCGGGGCGGGCGCCCCTTTACCTGCGCGGGCTCCTCGGCCCTCCCTCGCGCGGCGGCGGCCCGGCGGCACTGACACCTCGGCCGGCGAGGTTTGAATGAGGAGGCGCGGGAGGGGCGGGGGGCGGAGCGGCGGCAGCGAGTTTCGCTCGGCCTTTTGTGCGGGCACCTCCCGGAGCCCGCGCCAGCGCCCGGCCCCCCAAGCCGCGGCAGCCCGGGACAGAGGGGCGCAGCATCCCGGGCCGCCGCGGGCCCGGCGCGGAGAAGACCCTCCCCGAAAAGGAGCGCCTCCCCCCGCCGCCGCCCCGCGAGGATTTGGGGGCCGGGCTCACCTCAGGCGCGGGGCTAAGGTGAGCGGGGCGGGTGCGCACGGGGCAGAGGCGCGGGCGCCCCCTACTCGTCCGCGCGGGGACAGTGCAGGCGCGGGGTCCCTAGAGCCGCCCGGCGCGGCATCCGGCGCTCGGGGACTGTCGGGTCAGAAAGTGCTCGGAGCAGCTGTTGCGCCCTCCCCCGGCCCCGCCGCGCCGGACGCCCCGCCCCCCGCCTCCTCAGGCTGTGCGGCCCCTCCTCGGGCCCGCCCCCAACACCCACGTGGTCTGCGCAGGCGCGCCCCGCCCCGCCCACCTTCGTGGGCGCGCGCACCCCCTGCGCTCACCCCGTGAGGCCCGCGCACGCGCACGCCTTGCCACCGCCCCCCCTCCCGCCATCCGGCCAAACGTGGCCGGCTCGAGCCCCGGCGGTTCCAGTGACAGGTAGTCGGGGAGTGGGCCGCAGGGTAGTGCGCAGGCGCAGCCTCAGCCCGCTCCCTCGCCGCCTCCCCCTCCCTCGCAAGGTGCGCCAGGGCGAGGGGAGGGGCTGGTAGCCGAACTCCTGGGTCATCTAGCATTACAAACAAACAACAAAAAAAACGTTTATACCGGTTTGAGGTTAAGTCAAAAGGTAGCTGTGTACAAAACCCTTGCTTGGATAGGCTCGAAATGCGAGGAAGATCAATGACATGACTAACATTTACTATCTTCATAAAGCTTTTTTTTTGTTTTTTGGTCGGAAGACACTGGGCTTGCTTCGACGTTATACTTTTAAGTTTTCTAAATTTGCACTCCAGGTTCCAGAAATCTACTTAAGTTTTGATCAAATCCATGTGGATAAAACTAGGCTTAGAGACAGAAAACAAAACAAAAAAAAGCCATTCCCCTATTCTACGCCCAGTTGATAAAAGTGTTTCCCAAATGTCTTCTTCCTTGTTCATGAGCAGAAAGATTGAAAGAAAGAAAAGCAGGAAAAGGTTATGATCCCAAGGACCTTGATCTCCCCTTATTTTAAATAAACCCCAAGGAAGAACCAGAGATAAAACCGGCAATCACATCCACAAATTTTTCTGCTCCCAAATGCAAATGAATGCAAATATGCAATGGATCCGTGGAAGTAACCACAAACAAATATCCAAGATGTTTTGTTCCCTAAACTAGCCTCAGTATCTCCAAAATGGGAAGGCTAGAAACGTGTCGAGGAAAGCATTAAAGATACATGTTCCTAAAATCAAAAGAAAAGCAAAAAATAGCCCTATTTAAAAAAAAAAAAAAGAAAAAAAAACCCGGAACTGGTGAGCAAGGCGATCCTTATTTAACAGGAAAAGGAATTTGAGAAGATGGGCTAGCAAGGGGGAAGAATTTGCCTGTTAGGCTGTCATTTTATATATAACTACTAACTCCACATATGGTCTGGTTAGTCTTTTTTTTAAAAGGAAGTGAATCAATTACTCACAATTAATTAGCGCCAGACATCCTTAGGCCAGCACTATTTTTTTTTCCACTCAAGTACATGGATATTGATCATTTTTACTGGGATTCCTTTTCTAACAAAAGAGGAGTATCTTCCTTTAAAATATGTTATAGACATATTCACACTCTGAAACAGTTCAAAAACACACTCTTCTTAAGCTAGAAACTTCATTTAACTTTATCAAAACAAGTGACTCTTAAGCCTAGCTACAAAACAAAGAAACTGTGAACAAGTGGACCAGGTCGATCCTTACGGTAAGCGTGGCCTCACTCTACATGTTAATGGATAACCTTTGAACTCTGAAACCTCCGAGGCTCTACAGCACAATAGCGCTGATAGCTTTAAAAAAAAATCTAATGTCAAAATGGAGCCAAAAAGAAAAAAGTCCAAACTTTTCAGCTAGGGATCAAGAAACACTCAAATATTTTAATGAAGAATCGTCTCACTAAGAGCCACGGAGCTCGTGGGTCACACTTTGTCCCTCCTGAATTATTGGGGGGTGGGGGGCTGGGGGTGGGGGTTTAAGAGGTTGTGCTTTTACCAGCTCTGAAAGCATTATGGCATCCTATGGTTTGTTACCGTTTCTCTTCCCCCATCCCCCTCCAGAAAAAAACTATTATGTCGTGAGTGGGTTGTTGGGTTTTTTTTTTTTTAATGTTGTGTGTTTTTAAACTGAAAGAATTGTGTGAACCGATCTATCTGCGAAGAAGAGTTTTGTGTGTGATCCTGGCGTTGGAGCGAGGAATTACAAAGAACCTTAACTCCTGGAGACGTGCCAAAAGAACTGGGAAATCGCTCCACAATGCTACCAGTGACCGCTTGGTTGCAAACACACACTGGGTTTTCAAAGGGACGAGGAGGGATCGGAATTCTCCCCTCCGAAGGCGCAGCCCCGGGCCGCACATCATCGCTTTGGGAAGCACGGCCACGGCGAAGGTGATTCAAAATGGAAACTCCCGAAGTCGCAGCGGGAGAACGCGAGCCGCCTTTTGGGTTCTTAGGAAGAGCCGAGAACTCGCCTTAGTGGACCGAGAGCAAACCGAAAACCGAACGCCCGCCAGCCTTGCAGCCCGGCCCGGCCCACGCGCTCCCGGGCCAGCAGATCGCTGCACAGGAATCAGGTGCCCGAGACGCCGGCCACCACCAACACAAAGGGGGGCGCCAACAGAGGGGGTCCCCCCCCCCGCACCCCGCGCGGGCCAGAGCTCTGGGACGCCCACTGCCCCTCTACCCCGCAGTTTGCACCATTGCCAAAACAAGTCCTCCTTATTAGTACTTCCCAGTGAACACACACACACACACACACACACACACACACACACACCATTATCTCTGATTTAATCTTTGCACTATCAGACCTCTTTCTTTAGCTACCATGACTTCCTACCCAGTCTGCCCATCCTAGCATTCTCAGATTGAATAGCAAAAAAAAAAAAAAAAAAAAAAGCCTTTGATTGGCTGTATTTAAACATGGATTGGAATCATCTTTGGTAACTTAGCCTTCATTAGAAGACCAGAATATAGTATGATCTCCTTTCCCAAGTATTTACTTATTTCATTGTGAAACTATTACAGAAAAAAAAAAATTTTTTTTTTGGAAACGCAATCTCCTAAGCTGAGACAGAGCCAACAGAGATACTAGAGGTACAAGAATCCAGCGTTGAGAGCAGGAAAACCTGCGAAACTGCAGAGAGGCGTCAGCGGGGAAGGAAAACGGAAAAGGGAGGCAAGACTACCGGTCATGCAAAACTACAAGAAGACTCTGCTCGGGAAGGAAGCGGGCGGTCCTTCAGCAAGACCCGGCTCCAAGAGAGCAGGGATGGAAGAACTCTTGGCTCCCCGGCGCCGAGCCTGCCCATCGCCACGCCAGCCATCAGAGTAAAGCGCCTGTAAGATATTAGGATGATATATGATAAAAAAAAAAAAAAAGCAGAAATTACCTGTCGGCGGGGAAGGCCGCGCCCGGCCCCGGAAGCCCCAGAGCTTGCCAGTCCACCTGGCTGGGAACAGTACTGGAAGAGATGTGATTGCTGGTTTTTACAAGCAAACCAGAAAGGGAGGGGCCAATCATAAAGCTCAATTTAAATAGGTTTAGCTATAATCCCAACTTGATTGAATAAATCAGCCTTGATAAAAAAAAAAAACACTTGTTTGATTTTTAACTCTGTCCCTCTGGCAAATTTGCCTCCTCCTCCTGCACCCAAGACTTTGTCTTCCTCTAATGCGCTGGATGTTTTAACAAGGCGGACTTGCCTCAGAGCGTTCACACAAACTTCCTGAAAGGAAGGGAGGGCTGCAGCCAGCAAGCGCTGGGGGCCCCGGGTTCGAGCCCCGGCACTGGAGGTTGTGGCCACGCCTTTGCCAGCACCCCCAGAAGCTTGAGGCCCTCCCTGGGTCCCCCGTGGGTGCTCTGGAAGGAACCAGAGGAGCCGGGGAAGAGGAAGAGACCTGACTGACTGAAATCTCGGCACCCCAAGGCCCAGGCCGGGGACACATTTCCTGTGGTCTGCTCACTCAGACCGAAGCCTGGGGGTCTGTGGACAGAGTGCTGCACACCCCCGGGCCTCTGCCTGAACAGCGGCTGACCCTTGACCCCAGCCCTGCCCGAGACACCACGCAGGTCCTCCAGCTGCCAGCTTCGCCCTGCCTCTGCTTTGCAGGTGCAGCTGAGGCCCTTCCAGGCTCCAGTTAAGGTCGAGGGTCCCCTCAGCACCCGCCTCATGGTCCTGTCACCTTGGAGGTAAAGAAAACCCTTGGGGACGTGCTCACCCCCCTGGAGGGCCACACTCCTGGCTCCTCTCCCTTGCAACACCCCACACTGCAGCCCCCCGCCCTCTCCAGCCACAGTCTTCAGCACCCTTCTTCTCATTCCCTCGCCCCCTTGCTCCTCTGGTCCAGGCAATCAGTCTCTGTCCCTTCTGTCCCCCCACACTCTCATCTCTTGGGCTTCTTTATCTATAAAAAAGGAGGTATTTGGGGTCGGGGAGATAGCTCCGTGGCACAGGTGCAAGGTCATGAGACGGAATGCTGATCACGCAAAAAAAAAAAAAAGGAGGTGGGTGTGGGTGTGGTGGTGCACGCCTGCAAGTCCAACACTCAGGTAGGCTGAGGCAGGAGGATCACTGAGCGCAAGGCCAGCCTGCACTGCATGGTGACTCTGTCCCAAACCCTAAAGAGAGTTGGGGACACTCTGAAGCTTGTAAAACCAAGGTTTTGAGGGTTGTTGTGGGCAGCGGAGGTGGAGTTTAAATAAGCAAAGCCAGTGAGCTCTTGCCTCTCTGGAGCTTGTCTTCTGGAGGGGCTCGGGAAGTGCACACTAGCACCCAAGGCTGAGGAGCCATTCCTTGGCTGGGACGGGGACCTGAACCAGAGCTGTGCAAAGCAGTCGTCACCGGCGTCCCCTGGGCACCTCCCCACCTGGCAGCTGGGTTACCGTGCCCCCGACCCTCCCCATCCTGAGTCCCCCACTCCACCCAGTCCCCTAAACTCATTCTCCTCCATTCCACTTGAAATACTAAAGCATGAGGGGGACAGCGCAGCGGACCAAGCGCCTGCTTAGGCAAGTACAGGGACCGGGGTTTGATCCGTGGCACCACATGCCACAGCAGCCCCAGCCCTCCTCGGGCAGCTGAGCTGGCCACCAAGAGCAGGCGTGATGGCCCACGCCTGTAATCCCAGTGCTGGGGAGGCTGAAACAGGGTGATCGCTAGGAGTCCGATCTGTGTAGTGAGACCTTGTCCCCAAATACATGAACATAAAGCACAAGGGAAGCCCCTTACATTTGTAGTATTTCCTACCCCCAGCTCTCAGCTCCTGAAATGTACCCCGCTGGCTCCACCTTGCAGGTGCCTGTGTCCAAGCGCCCCCCTCCCGAAAGAAATGCACACCACCGCAGCCCCCAGCGGCAGCACGGCTCTGACTGAAATTCACGTCAGGAGGATGTCTCCGCCCTCCCTAAAATCCCTAACAGTAAAATCTCTAACAGCACAGGGCATGGTGACACCCGCCCGTAATCCCAGCACTAGGGAAACTGAGGCGGGAGGATTACTGCAGAGATGGAGACCAGCCTGGACTACAAAGTGAGCTCAAGGCCAGCCTGAGCCGCATAGCGAGGCTGCCTCCGAAGTTTTTGTTTTAATAAAAGGAATAGAAAGGCCGGCCAGATAGCTCAGTGGACTAAAGCGCTTGCTTAGGCAGGCTCAGGGACTGGAAATTTGATCCCTGGTGTGTCCTGCCGGCCCTGCCCCCAGGGTAGGCTGAGATGGCGACTGAGACTGGGCATGGCGGCGCTTGCCTATGATCCCCGAGCTTGGGAGGCTGAAAACAGGAGGATCACTGTGAGTCCATCTACTAGTGAGACCCTGGAGATCTTGTAGACCCTAGCCTAAGCACACAAAAAAATAAAACAGGAGCAGAGCCAGGTGCGGTGGCATACGCCTATAATCCCAGGGCTCAGGTGGCTGAGGCAGGAGGATTACTGGAGAGATGGAGACCAGCCTGGACTACAAAGTGAGCTCAAGGCCAGCCTGAGCTGCAGAGCGAGACCTTGAATCCCCACTCAGCAAATGAAATCCATACATCCCTGATACGTGGCTGGCAAGACCTGCTGTGCAGTTAAGGGTTTGGAGGGACTGGGTCTGCTGTATTTTATATTTCATTTCATTTACTTGATTTTGTGCAGGGTCTCACTATGCAGCTCTGGCACACAGCGATCCTCCTGTTTCCTGCCTCCCAAGTGCAGGGATTACAGGTGTGCGCCACCACGCCTGGACTTCAACACAGCTCACTGTGCCCGAGAGTGGGGCCAGCACAGCAGGCAGGGCCAGGAATCGAACCCTGGCCCCTGCGCTCCCCTAAGCAAGTGCTTAGTCCGCTGAGCTATACCGCTGGCCCTTGTCTTATTTTATTTTATTTTTATGTATTTGGTACAGGGTCTACAGGATCTCACTACACAGACTGAACTCACAGTGGTCCTGTTTTCAGCCTCCCAAGCTGTAATCCCTGGGATTACAGGCGTGTGATACCGTGCCCTATCTCAGTGCATCCCAGGGCAAGGCCGGCACCACACACCTGAGAACAAACTCTGGTCCCTGCGCTCTGCCTAGGCAGGTGCTTTAGTCCGCTGAGCTATCTGGCTGGCCCCTCTTGCTGTGTTTCAGACTGCCCCTGAGCTAACTATACAGCCCAGGCTGGACTGAAGAGGTGGCCAACCTCGTGCCTCAGCCTCCCAGGTGGCGCTGGGATTACAGCCAAGCACCAGCAGGGCCGCTAAGGCCTTAGATTCTGTCCGAAGCACACAAGGAAGGAAATGGAAGTAAAACTAAAGAACCATTGAACTGCAAGTGCTTCTCCCTCAGAGGTTTAACACCACTGACCCAGGTCCAGCAGCTCAAGTCTTGGCACTGCATGCCGACACTGCTGCCCCTGCTGCCCCTACGAGTACCAAGGATCCAGTTATGGAGTCGGAGGTGCCACCAGCAGGCTTGTCCAGCGCTGGGCTGGCCAAACCCATGTCAACCTTCATCCCTTTAGTGTCACCCTTTGCCTTAAAAAGAACCAGGTGCAGGGGCTGGGAAGACAGCTCTGTGGCACAAGCACCTGCCTAGCAAGCGCAAGGTCGTGAGTTTGATTCCTGGTACCAATAATAATAATAATAATAATAATAATAATTTTTAAAAAATAAAAAGACACTGAGGCCCCGCTTGGGTATGCAAGCTGCTTGAGGTTACACAGCTAAGACTGTATATCCCACTTTCTACAGGACCCTGGGCCACTGGAACCCCAAGTCCAACCCCGGCTCTCTCAGCAAACTACATTTCCTAAAAATCTACCCTCCGCTGATGCAGATTTCTGGCCACCCTGCCACCTGGACTTTTGGACTTTCCAGAGGACTCTAGGGCGTGCAGAGGCAGCCCTCCCCCCACCCTCCCCCTCAGCCCTGGGGCGGGTCCCCTCCCACCTGCCGGCCACTCCTTGGAGTTCTAGGTTCCTTTCTCTTTCCTTCAGCCCCAAAGGACTGTAAACCTCCTCTCAAAGTAGCAGAAAGGTCACTCGAACGTGTGTGTCAACAACAATTAGCACAGTGCTTCTGACAAGTTGCTAAGAGGCGGTAAGTGTTTCTAAAATTAAAATTGGCCCTTGCAGATAGCTGGCTGCTCGGGCCTCCTCGCCCTTCCATGCGAACTCACCTGCGCGCCCTACAGCCCTTATCAGCCTGCCTGGCTTTTCCTTTCGCTTCCCATCAGCCTGGCTCTCATTTTCTCCCAACTGTGTAATCATCTCCCAGCTTTCTCCAGGGCTGGTCTTCTTCAAACCCCAGAACACAAGCTTTCCTAGATCCAGGCAGCAGCCATCGGCTGCTGCCCCGGGTGAAGATCTGCTTTACCAGAACAAGTCATAGTTCCCTTTCAGAAGGCCAGGATATAAAACAAGGCCTGACCCCAGCCAACCCAAACCCTGATTCATTCCCTAAACATGTATTGACCACTCCTTTTCCCCAAGCGACTTGGCTAAGTAATAATTAAAGAGTGAGGCACAAAACAAAGACTCCTACCCTCCTGGAGCTTACACTTTAACATGAGAAACAAGACATTGGCAAAATTAAAACACAAACATAGATCAGCACGTGATCCCAGTAGCTAGCCTAGTGAAGGGATGGTCCAGGTACACAAAGAGGAGAACGCAGAGATGTTCATTGCAGCGTTGTTTACAGTGCAAATGGTGAGCAACTGCATACCCAGCCCAAGGAACACGCCCACAGAAAGTACAGAAGAGGCAGGTTTCAGAACAGCCAGAGGGAAAAAAGGAACAGCTGGTAGAAGCGATGAAGCAGTACAAGATGCTCAAGTTGACGGGCAGAAGGCATATGCCGTTTTTGTTTGTACCCATAGTGTTTTCTGAAGGAACCACAGAAGTGCAAACTATATATATATGTACACACACACACTATACATAGAGGCAAAGCACATATGAAATAGTTACATACATGTGTAAATAAAAATCAAGAAGACCACGCCAAAGTTGTTTTTCGTTTCTCTGTAGCACTGGAGATTAGACTGAAGGCCTTCATACACACCTATCTCTGCAGCCCGATTTATTTTTTTCATTTTGAGACATGATTCCAGCTAAAAGCTAACCATTCTTCAACGGGTCAAGGAACCAAGATACAACACAGTCTCACCTGTATAACTAAAAATCAGGGGAGCTGGGGAAATAGCTCCGTGACACAAGTGTCTACCTGGCAAACGCAAGGTTGTGGGTTTGAAGCCCAGTCCCGAAAAAAATAAAATAAAAATAAATAAAAATCAGGGGCCTGGGGCTGGAGAGATAGCTCAGTAGAATAAGCACTTGCCTGGCAAGTGCACCGTTCTGAGTTCAATCCCTGGGACCACAAAACAAACAAATAAATAAATAAAAATAAAAACCATTTGGCTGCCAGTTACGGTAGCACAAGCTTGTGTACCAGCGTTCTGGGAGGCTGGGGGAGGCAAGATAGTCATAAGTTCAAGTCCTACCAGTGCAGTCTCAGAGAGACCCTGTCTCAACATTTTTAAAATTTTTTTTCTTTGGTTGGACATGGGAACACATACTTAGAACTCCATCGGGTCAGGTGGTTGAGGCAGGTGGATGACCATGAGACCAGCCTGGCTGTACAGGAAGTTAAAGGCTAGCCTGAGCCACATTTTGTTTTATTTATTTACTTATTATTTTGTTTTAAACACAAAACAAAGGAGCCGGTGCCGAGATGGCTCAGTGGTCTAAAGCGCTTGCTTAGGCAACCACAGGGACCACGGTTCAATCCCCAGCACCACATCCTGTGCCAGCCCCACCCCCAGGGCAGGCTGAGCCAGCCATAATATAAAAACAAATAAATAAAAATAAAAATAAATAAAAACAAAACAAAAATTTAAAAGGCTGGGGAAGCATGACAGTACAAAGTCCTAGGTGTGCAATTCCCAGTACAAAAAAAAAAAAAAGAAAAAAAGAAAAAATCAGTTGCCCTAAACATATACTTACATGAAATAAACCAGGTGCAAACAGCAACCACTTCATGAACTCTCTAACACATGCAATCTAAAAACCGTCCAATCAGAGCCCCACTGAGGAGCCAGGCATGGTGGGGCACGCCTGCCACCCCAGCCCTGAGAGCCGCCTGAGGACTGCAAATTCCACCCGGGCTGGCACCCTAGCGACTCAGTGGGACCCTACGAGGTGCTCCATGCTAATTAGCTTGATTTAAGCATTCCACAATGTGTATGTGGATTGTAACATCACACTGTACCCCATAAATACAATTATTATATGCCAATTAACAGTTAATAAAGAATTTCTAAATGTAGCTACAAAATATGTACAATACCCTGGGAAGCAGGTAATTACAAATAAAATTTTTGATCGACAGCTGATAAACCATGGCTTTCCTTGGCTGCCTGCCCCACCCTGTCTCTCGCTCCTTGCAAACACACCAGGCATCACAGCTATGCACAAATCAAGCTGCAGCCAGGGATGGCTGTGCACGCGTGTGCTGTAACCCCAGCACTGGAGAGGAGGAGTATCTCTGAGTTCCAGGCCAGCCTAGGCTACGGCTGTGAGTTCAAGGTCAGCCGGCTCCATGACAGGAGATCTTATCTCATAGAAAGAAAAAAGATTCTGCGCCTGTAATCCCAGCACTTGGGAGGCTGAGGCAGCGGGATCAGTGCGAGTGTGCGAGTTCGAGACCAGCCTGGGTTACAAAAGTGACCTCTAGGCCAGCCTGAACTGCACAGCAAGACCCTCTCTCAAAAACACAAAAAAAAAAAAAAAAAAAAAAAAGACTCTGCAGCCAGGCCTGCAGTCTCCACCCCCAAACACCGGCTCCCGCAGACCTTAGAACTTCTGCTGCCTCCTGGAGCCCTGGCAGGGTGCGCGTCTCTTCCCCTAACAGGAATGACGGGAAGGCCCGTTTCCTCCAGGCCGTGATAACCTGCACGCAGGGAAGAAGTGCTCTAAACTTCAGCTGTCGCATTTAATTGCACCAATAATACGCTCCCTGGATTCTTCATTCTCACCTATTTACTGCTCACCACGCAAAAGTACAAAGACCCGGCAGTGTGTGGGGGCGTTTTTCTATTGTTTCTTCCATCGCTAAGCATCAGGGGGTCTCCTGGGGCCGGCAAGATGGCTCAGCGGCCTAAAGCGCTTGCTTAGGCAACCGCAGGGACCAGGGTTCGATCCCAGGTACCACATGCTACGCCAACCCCGCCCCAGGGCTGGCTGACCCAGCCTTAACATAAATAAAGTTTAAAAAACAAATAAAAAAAGTATCATGGGATCTACACATGCTCATAAACAAGCACTATCACTGAGCTACATCCCCAGCCCTTTTGAATTTAATTTGAGACAAGGTCTTACTAAACTGCGACACTCGGCCTCACACTAGCAAGCCTCTTTTTTTGAGACAGGTCTCACTGTACAGTTCAGGCTGATCTTGAGCTCACTACGCAGTCTAGGCTGGCCTTGAACTCCATGATCCTCCTACCTCAGCCTCCTGAAAGCTGGGATTACAGGTTTGTGTCACCACGCCCAGACATGATACGCAATCCTGTCTCCCTTTCCCGAGTTACTGGGATTATTACAAGCACCTGCCCCAAGTTATTTTTTTCTTTTTCTTTTTTTTGGCAGGACCAGCATTCGAACTTACAACCTTGCACTTGCCATGCCCCAAATTGTTAAGTGACTTATAAACCACACACACACACCAACAGCACTCCTAAAATAGCAATACACATCATGTCCTTTGCAGAAATTGCTCAGATATTTAAGTGCAGCCAAATTTTTAGTCACTTCTCCAACAACAAGGATGACAGTAGTAAGAGAAGGGGTGAGGGAAAAAAAAATAAGGGCAATTTATCAGGCCCAGGCTACGGGCTGGAGTCACACAGTCTCAATTCCACATCTGGTTTATATCACGGGTTAATTAGTTCTCAGAATAACTCATATTTAAATCCATTTACAAGCTGGGCGCGGTGGCACATGCCTGTAATCCCAGTGCGAGCAGGATAAAGTAGGAGGATTGCAAATTCTTGGCCCATCTAGGATATGCAGCAAGACCCCGGCTCCAAAATGGAAAAAAAAAATCCCAGCTGGGTATGTTAGTACACGCCTATAATCCCCACCTTCTTCTAGAGGAGGCTGGAAGATCATAAATCTAAACCCAGCACAGGCAACTGAGTAAGATTCTATCTCCAAAGAAAGAAAAATGAAAGTAAGATGGACAGCCAGGTGGGGGAGGGTGTGCCTGTAATCCCAGCACCGCGGAGGCTGAGGCTGAGGCAGGAGGATCACTGCAAACTGGAAGGCAGCCTGGGCTACATAGGGAGTTCAAGGCCAGCCTGAACAGGCCAGCTAGTGAGACCCTGGAGGAAAAATGGCTCGGCGTGAATGCCTGGGGTCGGCTCAGTACTGCAAAATAATAATAACCACTAAATAAATCCAGTCACAGGTGAGAAAAAAGGGCCAACTGAAGTTAACTTTCTTGATAATTTCTACTTGCTCTACGACTACAGGAAAGCGGCTGCTCTCCTAGCCCAGAGCCGGCGCCAACACCATTCACACATTGGCCCTAGAAGAACCGTGTAGGAACGGGGCCAGGGGATCCAGGAGGCCCGCATCTATTAGGCCAAGCCAGTGACACGCCACTTGGGGATACTTGGACAGTCATTTGGGGGGGCCTCCCCTACCGCGGGCACAGAGCCCAGCTGTGGAGAGGCGCTGTCTGGGCCGCTCCTTTAGAGGTGGAAGTGCCAGTGTCCTGGGGGACATTGGGAAGATGAATGGGGGACCCACATCTGGTCAGCACACATTCGTAGGTAACCACAAAGGCGCCTACTGTCCTAAAGGCCACTGCCAAGCCACACCGCGTACCAGCACCCCAACTCGGGGGACCTCGCAAATATGCCCCCTAGGGCCAGGCGCGGTGGCGACACCTGTGTAGGCAACAGGTGAAGGAGAATCCAAGATGGACTCGGATTTGCACCCTGCAGCCTGCAGGGGAGCTGAATGCCTGCTCCATCGCCCAGGGCAGGTAAAGCAAGCGGGACCCTTCTTTGAGGCGGGGTCTTGCTCTGCAGCTCACGCTGGCCTTGCGCTTACCTTGTAGCCCAGGCGGGTCTCGAACTCGCAGAGATGCTCCAGCCGCAGCCTCCCGAGTTTTGGGATCACAGACGGGCAGCACCATGCCCGGCAGCAGGTGAGATTCTATAAAGACGGTACCTGAAGAGACTGTCCCACCGCGGTGACATCCCCAGGGGTGTCTCTTGCAGTGGCAGAAGCCCCGCCAGGCGGGGGGAGGGGCCGCCGCAGGGCCAGGAGGAGGAGCAGGTCCGGGGCACCGCGCGGAGGGCCGGTCCCGGGCGGTGGATTTAAGCGCGGGGCCAGGTGTGCGCCCGGCCTACGCCCACCGGACGGGCGGACGGACGCGGCCTGCGATTGGCCCCGCCCGGCCCCGGCCCATGAGCACCTGGCTGCGTCCCCAACGGATGCTCCCAGACCGGAAATAAGGAGCCCGAGGCCTCGGAGACCCCCGGCCCGCACCCTGCACACCCCACCCGGCCTGCCTCGGGGCCTGGGATCGCGCCTGGCACCGTCACCCCGGGTTCCTGGTCCCCAAAACTGCCCTGCCTTGAACCCACCGCCCTGCCTCCTTTGACCGAATTTTTTTTTTTCCAAGGATGTGGTCAGCACATTTTGTTGACATATTTTTACAAAAACCAAACCAGCATGTCCTCTTAAAAATATTTTAAGAGATTATGTTTTGTTCCCACTTGCTTTGAGGAATAATCTTTACATCACTAAGGATGACGGAAACATTAAAGGCAAAAAATGGGTTGGACCATCTTTCTCGAACTTTCTCTAAAGGAAAAAAAAAAAGGGGGAGTCATAAATTGGGCTGTTGGGCTTTTTAAGCACCGACAGCCATTCTGCGAAATGTTGCCTTACCAATTGCTCCCCTGCATAAATAACACTAATAGTTTTTCTTTCTCCCTGCCTTAAAAATGAGGGAAAGAAATACTGACATAAACTTCTGTAAACAAAAAAGGCATGTATTTCCTACACGGCTTTGTAACCCGTGGAATCATAGAATAGCGTCACTCTTGTAAGAAAGTCAGAATGCCATGGACAGAAATCAGTTTCAGAAGCAGTTTCTTTTGGCGTCTACAAATAAAAACAATGGGTCCCCAAGGAAACGAAGTAGAAGCCAAACCCCCCGCTAAGATGGCTCTGTCCTGCTCCTTGGCGACCCTGCGCCTCCGGGCTGCTTTTAAGCAGGAATCCCTAAATTTGCTGATCCCCTAGAGCAGGACCAGCTCAGCCGAGTGTGAATCAATGCAGTATTCCCCTTAAAAGAGGAGTAGAAGGAGGAGGGGGAGGAGAAAAAGAAAAAGAAAAAAAAAGGAAGAGAAAGGCGACCCCTCCGTCCTGCCCACCTTCTCCCGGACGGAGAAGGCAGGAGGGGCAGTGTCCCCTCCCCCTCGGCCTGCGGTGGAAACTCTGTCATTGCCACATTTTCAACCCGCTGCCGGGTTTCCTCACTTAATCACAGCTACTTCGCGGTTGTTTGGCAAGGCGCGCATGCCATGTTTTTATAGCTATAGAAAACGAGTATTTATTTATTTTGTGATGAGTATGACCACGTGACGAACAAGGCAGCCTCCGCAGCCAGCGACTTACAGGAGCCCTGAAAAGCCTGCGTTGCACATGGTCGTGGCAGGGGCTCTTCGGCGCTTTGCAGGTGGAAGTCTCCGAGGGCAGGGCCGGCGCCCTCCCAGTGCTGGGCTGCAAGGATCCTGCTAGAATCAGGCCTAGGGAAACAGCCCTCACCCAGGAAGGGGTGTTAGGAGCAAAGCTGTTCATGACACCCAGATCTGCTACAAGAAGACATGGGGCTGGGGAGATAGCTGAGTAGAACAAGCACTTGCCTGGCAAATGCAAGGACCTGAGTTCACTCCCCGGTCCCACAAAAAAAAAAAAAAAAAAAGAAAGAAGACACAGTTGGTCGTCCACAGCATCCCACACTATTGCAAATGCCCTTTTTTTGGGGGGGGTGGAGGGTGGGACTGGGGTTCAAACTCACAACCTTGCACTTGCCAGGCAAGCACTCGTGCCACGCAGCTATCTCACCAGCCTCCCAAACACCCATTTTAAAATTAGAACTTTTGAGGTGGCTATGGTGGCACACACCTATAAGCCCAACACTGGGGAGGCTGAGGCAGGAGGATACTTGAGAGGTGGAGACCAGCCTGGGCTACAAAGTGAGCGCAAGGACAGCCTCAACTGCGTGGCAAGACCCTAATTCAAAAAAGACAAAATAGCCAGGCATGGTGGCGCACGCCTGTAATCCCAGCACTTGGGAGGCTGAGGCAGGAGGATCAGTGCGAGTTTGAGACCAGCCTGGGCTATAAAAGTGAGCTCAAGGATGGCCTGAACTGCATAAGGAGACCTTGTCTCAAAAAGACAAAATAATAATAATAATAATAATAATAATAATACCATTTAATTTTTTTCTCCCAGTGATCTTCCTGCCTCAGCCTCCCAAGTGCTGGGATTACAAGCTCACACTACCATGCCTGCCGAGACAGGGTACTGCTTTGAATCCCAGGATGACCTTGAATTCAAGATCCTCCTGCCTCAGCCTCTCAAGCACTGGGATTCTAGGTGTATTCCCATACTTAACAATTTTATTTTTAAAGTTTGAAAAATAAACTACTAGAAAATAATTATAATAACCAATAGAAAAGTCAAGATGCAAAATCATACTTTAATATGCTGCCAATATTTTTTTTTATTTTTGTTTTCTTTGTTTGTTTTGTTCCAATATTTTTATTAATAAACAAAAAAGCTGGAGATAGGTATAATAAATACATTAATTTCTTATTTTTTAATTTTTTTCTTTACATTAAAATTTTTTATTACTGCCGGGCATGGTGGCTCACGTTTATAATCCCAGCACTTGGGAGGCTGAGGCAGGAGAATCACTGTGAGTTCGAGACCAACCTGGGCTACAAAAGTGAGCTCAAGGTCAGTCTGAACTGCATGGTGAGACCCTGTGTCAAAAAGACAAAGAGAGAGAGAGAAAGAAAGAAAGAAAGAAAGAAAGAAAGAAAGAAAGAAAATTTTTATCACTTTGTGATATCAAGAAATGCACTGCTTGTCTTTTGGGGGTCACAGACTCTGGGCTCGAGAGTTCCTTCCCAGACAGGCACATTGCCACTGAGCTCTATCAATGGCCCCTGTATAACTTTGTTTAAAAAAAAAAAAAAAATCCAGGCATGGTGGCGCACACCTGCACTCCCAGCACTTGGGAGGCTGAGGAAGGAGAATCGATGTGAGTTCAAGACCATCCTGGGCTACAAAACTGAGTTCAAGGCCACCCTGAACTGCATACTGAGACCCTGTCTCAAAAAGACAAAAAAATGTTATTTATTTATTTGGTACAGCGTCTCACTAGGCAGCTTGGACGCATAGTGATCCTCCTGCCTCAGCCTCCCCAGCGCCATCTTGCCCGGTTTCTGTGGCCGGCTCAGCGTGTGGTACTGGAGTCCTTGCACTTGCCAAGCACCCACTTAGATGCCCAGCTGTCTCCCCAGCCCCCTGTATTGCTTTCATTAGCTGTTATAATGGCCACTTGGACTATTAAAGAAATTTTTTTAACTTATTTATTTTTCATTTATTATTATTATTTTTTAATATTATGGCCAGCTCAGCCTGCCTTGGGGGTGGGACTGGTGCAGCATGTTCAAGCCGGGGCTTGAACCTGGGTCTCTGCTGTTGCCTAAGCAAGCCCTTTAAATCCCTGAGCCATCTCGCCAGCCCCAAAGAAATGTTTTTTTTGCGGGACCAGGGTTTGAACTCCTGACCTTGCACTTGCCAGAGAGGCACTTGTGCCATGGAGCTGTGTCCCGGGCCTGTGAAGAATTATTTAGAGAACTACTTAGAGGCAAAGCATATAGGACAATGTGATCAGAATATTCAATTTTGTAACACATAAGCAAAAAAATGAACAGGAGAGCTGATGCCGATGTGGTTGCATATCTTAGACCACAGATGCATAAGTGGCTTGTTTTACTATTTTTACTATTTTACTGTTGGGATCCATTTCAGACGTTTTATAAATATTTTCATATGGTTGTTTTTCAATAATGGGATATGCATGACCTTTTGTCTACTTCCTGTTTTTCTCTAATTTTCCATACTATGCCTGTGCTACCTTCAAAATGAAACAAATTGACATGGATTTGAGCGACAGGAAATTGAAAAGAAGACCTCGAGGTCCCCAGACCTCTTTTTGTCCCGCGCGGTGGCAGCCAGTCCTGAGACGGTTGGTGAAGCCAGGGCACCCTAAAATGAGCCCATAAAACACTCCAGGCTCCTTGGGGACAGCCCTGGTGGCCTCTGGGAGAGGCTGCAACTATGATGGGCTGATAAGGAACGGCCGGCGGCTGCAGCCAACCTTTCAAGATTAGGGCGCATTTAAAAACACACAGTGACACACCAAGTGGCAGGGGCCCTGGCCTTCGGAAGTTTCCTGCGTGGATCTTGGAGGCAGCAGAGCACCCAAGCTCCGCCACCCCCAATTAGCAGCAGCCACTGACCCCCCCGCACACACACAGCCTCACCCCACACCCCCACTCCCACACCC